>PVKP010011004.1:25948-62969 GCA_004027715.1 Plecturocebus donacophilus
TTTTTTATTTTTTTTTTTTTTTTTTTATTAGACACAGTGTTTCACCAAGTTGGCCAGGCTGGTCTTAAACTCCTGACCTCAAGTGATCTGCCCACCTAAGCCTCCCAAAGTGCTGGGATTACAGGCGTGAGCCACCACACTTGGCCAGTAAACTTTAGTTAGTCTTTAATTAACAGGAAAAAAATCCTTGCTAATAGAATAACAAATGAGATTTATTTCTTAGTTTCTGTGGACAAGGTAGTAAACACACAGAAGAAACCAAGACAGCTGAATTAACCATGTTGCACAAGAGCATATAGCTGAATTACCAGGGGAGTTAGGACTCCAATCTCAAACTACTGACACTCCTAATTCTCTTTCCGATGTACTATACTGCCTCTCTCCAATTACAAGCCATGCGGGATGATAAGTTTTCTGAAACAGATCAGGGCATTCATTTGGAAAGCTAGGAAATTATTTAGGGCAGTGAGTCTCAATTTTAGTGGTGATGAAGAAGAACCAGGCATAGTGTTCCTTTCCAGTTCTAACATTCTGTGACTCTGCAATCTTCAAAAGGTTATTTAATTTTTCTTTTTCTATTTTTTTAAATGGACCTCTCACAATAAAGAATTTGGGGCAAGTCCACAGAGTAAGTGAAAGCAAGTTTATTAGGGAAATAAAGGAATAAAAGAATGGCTATTCCATGGGCACAGCAGACAAATTTTTGTTTTCTTTGAACTCCCAATCCTACCAGTTTCCTTCACAGGTTTTGGCATATATTACTCAATACACATTGGTTTAAAGTTTCTTCTCAGAGGCTTGTACACAATTCTCATGATAATTAGGAAAGAATGCATGAAATAGTCCATAAGCAAAAGCTGTCCCTTTTTGTCACTGCAATTATGTTTCTCAATGGTAATTATTATCAATTTGTTATTACATTAATTTTTAATTTCTTTCATTTCTGGCTTCCTTAAAAATTATTTATGCTGGCTGTTGCATTTTCTACACAGCCCTGTAACTGCTGAAATCTAACCTGCCAATGCATTCTAGACAGTCCTGTTTGCCAATAATTTTTCATTTTTAGGCTTCTTGACTGTCTAATGCTTTAAAACTTATAATAATATAATAATTATAGCTACCAATGATTGGGTACTTATGTAAGATCCGTGTGTTCAACGTTTTGTAAACATTTTTTAATGCAGTCTTACCAACAACGTGATAAATAATATACTTTACATTTCATTTTACCTAAGCCCCAGAAAGGGTAATTAATTCACCTAAATGATCCCTTTGCCAGTGCTGTGCAGTGTCTGCCCAAAAAGCCCATGGCTTAAACTAACTTAACTATGTTGCTTCTCATTATGGACCTCCACAGCACAATGAAATCATGAGATAAAATGAAAAGTAGAGGATGGAGCATACTAGTTAAGAGCACAGCTTCTTAAGCCTCATGGCCAGGGTTTGATTTCAGGCTTCACCACTTACTAGTTTGGTGACCCCAGACAAAATAGCTAATTTCCATCTGTAAAACAGCAATAATAAAGAAGGTACCTTACAGGTTTCTATGAACATTGATCTAAAGGTATTGGAGCAGTACCTGGCACACAGTAGACATTATGCGAATGTTTACTGTTTTTGTTACTACTGCTATTATCATTATTATTATTGCCATTCTTTGACTCCCAATAAAAATATTTTTGAAGTCAATCCCTTAGAGGTGGCATACTATTTAAGAAGGTTTATTCAGTTTCATTCATCAATTTCAATCTTACAACTTTTGACAGATGTAGTCTAATAACATTAAGGAGAAAATAATCTCCTAAACTTTAACTCCAGCTGACTTTAGAATAAACATGTAAGAGTTATCGAGCCTGGCTGCACACTTGGATTAACCAGGGTACTTTTACAAATTGGCTGGTCACTTGAGTCCAGGAGTTCAAGACTGCAATGAGCTATGATCAAACCACTGCACTCCAGCCTCAAATCAAACAAACAAACAGAAAACTGTCTGGGGCCTATCTCAGACTCATAACACTTAGAATGTCTGCAAAAATTGTAAAAAACTCCCCTAGTGATTCTCATGCAGCTGGTCAACAGATGAACATTTGAGAACCACTGCACTGCACATTTCTTTAAGGCATAAAGTAGCCAATCCAAAGAGTTTAAAATATCCATCTCTTCCTTAAATATGTTCCTAAGGTAAAGCTCTATCAAAAGGCTACAGATATAAACCTCTATGCTCTGGGACCCTTATAAAGGTAAAGTCATTACATTCTCAGTATTTATTACTATCTAATAGATAGGAAACTTCTGGCACTTGGTATCACAACAGTTACTATTAGGTGCCAATCAAGCAGTCAAAGATTTTTGACTTCTCAATTGTGTAGTCCTGAACTTTAATAAAATCTAAGTGTTATTAAAAAGCAAAATATCCTAACACAAAGACTGGTCACTTAAAATAAAGGGACATTCTCCTATAATTTCAAGTGTGCTGAGATGAGCACTACTCTTTGACTCACACATATCTGTAGTGGCTGCAAAGGCTTTTTGCTCTGGAACATTGCTTTCTATCTTCCTTAGGCTTAACCCCAATAATAAACACATTCACCTAATCTCGGTGAGATGACAGCACTGCATCAAGGAGATGGCACAGAATTCTCCAGAGCTTGCTGGTAGAGCAAAATCCAGTAATTAGCTTCTGAGTAAGAAGAGAATCTTAGACATGTCACAACACATACTATTCCCCTATTACTGATTAGTTCAAAGGCTAACTCAAACTTCTAGCTTCAATATTTCACATAATGATTTGAGACCTATATAACTAATGAATTAATTGAAAGAACACAACTCTTCCTTATCAAACTCAGCAAGTGTGTGGCATCTATTTTACATTAAATTTACACCATTTGAGGAGAAATTAAGAGTGTCTTATACACATATATAGTTTATTTCAAACAACATGAGGAAAACTGGATTTTCAGAGCACTTGGCTCATTAATAAGTGCAAAAACCTCACACACACAGGCATCCCAAATGAAATCCATTGTCTTTGTCATTAACACACCTCTGGTCTGTGACTGTCATTATTTCTATGGACTGGAATGGACCCTAGTAGTCTGAAGGTCTTGGCATAGCTTTGTGTTACTTGGATGTTATTTATGTACCAGGAAGATGTGATTTATTATCTAACGTTTCTTTACTCAGAATCCTGGCTCCAGGCAACACTGCAAGGTAGGTCAATATTATCTTTAGTGCCATACCTTTTACCTAAGCAGAACTTGCTTTTATGCGGCCTTTTCTTTTCAGAGCCCACTAAACCTTTTCAAACAATACCTTGTGCCTATTACCTTTCTTGATCCAATTCTGCCATCGAAACTTAATTGCCCTTTATCCTACTCAGACAAGACCCAATGGACTAATCTGATCATTTCTGTCAAATTATGATACTAATGTTGGATACATAATTAATCAATTATACCTCCTAGAACACATACTCACTTTCAGAATCCCAGGAAAAACTAGAGAAGTGAATAATGTGGAAATTCCAAAGAAGGTGAGAGAAAGCACTAATTTTTCTAGAAGCTGTCAAGACCTGTAAGTAGTAGCTACCTCTTCTCTTTCAAGGTTGGCCTGACTCAAGAATCCACCAAAACCATCTGTGATAAGCAGAATAATACTTCACTTCCTCCCCTCAAAGGGGTTCACATCCTAATCTCTCGAACCTGTGAATCTATTATGTTAGATGGCAGTGGGGAATTAAGATTGCAAATGGATTATGGCTGCTAAGCAGTTGACATTAAAAGAAGATTACCATGGATGCAGTGGGTAAGTCCAGTATAATGACAGGGTCCTTAAATGAGGAAAAAGAAGACAGAAGAGTCAGAAACAAAAAGATGACATCATGAGAAACACTAAAGCAGCTATTGCTGGCTTTGAAGATGGAAGTTGTGCATGCCAAGGTTCAGACAGACTCTAGATGCTAGAAAAGGCAAAAAAACACTCTCCCCTGGAGCCTGCAGAAGGGAATGCAATCCTGCTAACATTTTGATTTTAGTCCAAAGAGAACCATTTCTGACTTCTTACCTATAAAACTATAATAACTGTGTGTTTTAAACAACTTAATTTGTGGTAATTTGTGACAGTGGTGATAGCAAATGAACATACTATCAAAGTACACAGAGGGTGCTAGTACCTTCATTTCCTTAAAATAAATACTTGGCATTTATCCCACTGGATTATGCTGCTGCTTTATAGATGTTGTCTCATTTCTATTTCCTACTGATTAGATAATAACCTAAACAGACTATCAATAATGGCTACAGATAGAGGGATAGAGGGGGGAAAATTCAGCAAGCAGAAACAATTTAATGTACAATGCAAAAATATCTTTAAATGTTTTAATAGGATGAAAAAAAGGTATAATTACTGAGAAGAAGTCATTGACTGGTGTGATGTTGTTCCAATCACTTTTAATGAAAAATAAAAGGATGATTTGTCAAACCAAGAAAACTCTGCTAAACTTCAATGTATACGAATGGTTCACTGTAACCTACTAGCTAACATCATTTCACTCCACTCTACCAGCACCCCAATCCACACTGAAGCACAACACTTGCTACTGATTTTATCCTGAATTTAGGGGAAATGCCTACTTTCAGAAAACTGCACAAGCGACATGAAACGTAAAACCAGAAGAGATGATGTGTCTGACCCTATCCCTTAAAAATAAATTATCCCAAGCATTATCCCAGAGTAGCTGTTTTATTCCCTCTAGACAAGCATAAAATAAATGTCCCTGAAAAGCAGTTTAGCAACAGCATTGACAGATTCTTAGCTACAGACAGATTCATAGCAAGAGAAAGCCTTACTATGATTTTCGAAATCCTTTCTCACAAAGCACAAAATCTCTTATTTTTGGTTATCAAAAGACTAAAAATATACCAATCCATATTCTATCCCAGTACATGAAATTCGTTGATGGAAAACATTATTTTGTTTTGCTCTAGGAGGAAATTTGGTGCCCTCTAGTGTTGAAAAACAAGATGATCCATTTTACCTTTATAAACTACTACTTCAGAGAGAGTCACAAAAGCACAGAATTTAAGAGCTAAATACCATATTCCAGGACACTACAGATATGCAATTACTTTTTAGTAGAAAGTTTTAGGCCAGGTGCAGCATCTCACGCCTATAATAACAGCATTTTGGGAGGCTGAGGTGGATGAGTCGCTTGAGTCCAGGAATTCTAGACCAGCTGGGCTTGGTGGTGTGTGCCTACAGTCCCACCTACTTCGGGGGCAGAGGTGGGAGGAGGATCCCTTGAGCAAAGAAAGCAGAAGTTGCGGTGAGCTGAGATCATGCCACTGAACTCTAACCTGGGTGACAAAGTGAGACCTTGTCTCCAAAAAAAAAAAGAAAAAAAAAATAGAAAGTTTTGGTCATGATTATCCAATTTTGATTCTGATAGGTGATTTAAAAAGCATTGTTCTGAAACTGAGCCTCTTAGGTAAATAATACATGGCTATATGATATGTTGGAGATTTTCCCTCTAGCTTTATAAAAAGGAGAACAAAGGTAAGTGATCTAAGATTTTGCAGCAAAGTCATGAATAAAATGGGTATAATATTAGGGTACTATGACTTATAATGATTTTTTAATGTTTTATAAAATATTAGAGACATAAAATAGAACAGAAGATAACATCTGCAATAATACTGTCCAGCTTAAGAAATAAAACATAATAGCATTTCAGATTACATTCTCCTTCCCCTTCATAGATAACCACTCTCTTAAATTTGGCATTTTATTTTATTTTTGAGAGAGGGTATTGTTCTGTCATCCAGGATGGGGTGCAGTGGTACCACCATGGCTCACTGAAGTCTCAACCTCCTGGGCTCAAGCTATCCTCCCACCTCATCTTCTCCAGTAGTTGGGATGACAGGCTTGCACGACAATGCCTGGATAAGTACACATTTTTTGTAGAGATGGGGGCCTCACTATGTTGTTCCAGCTGGCTTTGAACTCCTGGGCTCAAGCAGTCCTCTTGTATCAGCCTCCCAAAGGCTAGGATTTCAGGCAAGAGCCACCATGCCTGGCCAAACTTGGCCTTTTAACGATTGATGCTTAAATATATTTTTCAGTTTTCAGCACTCTGACACTATTATATTGCTTCTAATATTAAAAATTAACTTTAATATTTTACTTTGTAAAACGGAATCCTAGGTGATAATTACAGTTGGTATGCTGAGCCAAGGAGATTCCAGGTACCTTCCCAGTTTGGGAGCACATGAAGCTGATATTGTGAGGTCTCCACATGTCAGAAGAGTAGATGAGATTCCCATCTCCACATGGGATACGTTTTAAGGAGGTTTAAACAGGACAAGGAAGCACTACCAGCAAGTGACTGTGGTTTTAAAAATGGGTAAGGGCAGACACGGAGCAATGAGAGAGAAAAAAGGGCTGGCAGCGTATATCTTGGTTGATGTGGTAAATAAAGCAAAATGTGCAGATTTAGAATGAAAAAAGATAGTCTTTCCTATGCATAAGGCCAAAAGAACTGAAGGCACCACCTAGTTCTATTCATCAAACACAGCTAGCAGCACTAGGCTCAGACCAACATGGTTAGTTTCAGTTTTCTGTGTGTGTTACTTCTCTGAGACTAGCTCAGTGATGATTCTGGTTTTTTTCCCCAAACAAGCTGGCTTTACGGAAAACTTAGCATGTTATTCCTTTTGGGTTGCTAGTAACAGACTGGGTAATTTATTAAAACAAAAATTTATTTATTCTCACAGTTTGGGAGGCTGGCAGCCCAAGATCAAGGGACCAACTTTTGGTGTGGTGAGGGCCTTCTTGCTGCATCATCACAATGCAGAAGGTGGAAGTGTATGACAGCAAGCTAGCTGAAAGGTGCAGACAGCCTGTTTTATAAGGGCTTTACTTCCATTAATGAGGAAGGAGTGCTCAGGCCTAATCAGCTTTTAAAGCCCCATCTTTGAATACTATCACATAGGCAACATGAATTTTGGAGGTGACACATTCAATCCACAGCACTTGGGTAAGACAGCATGCATGCATCTTTGCTATTCTCCTACCTCCCAACTAAAATTTCTTCCCAGTGCCTGAGGAGGTCAGTGCTCCTTTCTCAGACCTTTCCTATGCTCCAGTGACCTAATAGCTCATGTAAATCAAGTAATACAAGTAAAATGCCTCTCACTGTACCTAGCTTACTGTAAAGCTCATTAAATATTAACCTGCTGTCATCTCACCACTACTTCTCCCTTACATTCTCTCTTTCCCCTTTGCTTATAAGCAAAACTCTCCTTCTCTGAATACCAGGGAAAGAAAAGCTATATGAATGAACTAAACATTACTTGGACATAAATATTTATACCATTTTACTAGGTGCAGGGACCTATATTAAGTGTTGGACAGCATAAAATCAAAAATTTTTCTCTCTCCCAGTATGGTTCTTTATTTACCATTCTCTGCCTGGAAACCAATTAAGTCAGCTGTCTTTCCCTCTGTAACATCCATCGAGAATTCTCTTTGCTGCTGTTAAAGACTCTATCAACTCAAATCTAAACCTCTTTTAATTCCTTTTTGTTGACTTCTCTTCCTTTCATTAGTTTTTGACCCTGGATACATATTGGAATAACTTAAGATAGAAATATATGTATGTGTACACACACACACACACACACAAATGTATCATACTAATGTAAGATATTAACAAACCAGGAGACTACGTGTGGAGCATATGGGAACTCCCTATACTATCTTCACATATTTTCTATAAACCTAAAACTATCCTAAAATAAAAAAGACTATTTAAAAATACTTGAGCATCTAATACATATAAAGTACTGTGCTAAGCATTAGAAAATTCAGATCTATATAATTACTTCAGGTAAAGGCATTATCCATCATATGTTATTTGTTCCACACATATTCATTTACCTGTATGTTAGCAGAAAGAACTAATTAAGATACTTAGTTTTATTTAATTTGACTGCACATTTATATCTTATTATTCTACTAGAAGATGACATCCTAGAAGGTAGAAACAAATTAGAATTATCAACTTATTGAGCATGCCCTAGATATTTTTACATTCATAAAATGAAGAGAGTAATAAACTTATACTGACGTAATAATTTGGCCCAAAGTAGAGTGAGCAATAAATACTGAACTGCTTCAATATATGACTAAAGGTCATGATGTTCTTTTAATTTATTAATTGTCTTTGTTACTAAATGACTATTTCGTGACTATGTTTAACAAAGCCACAAAAAATGTGTACTATATGCTCAAAATTGTCGCATTTTCATTACTGAAGCTTTCATTTCAATAACCATTAATTTTCTGCCTGAGGAAAAGAATGAATGAGGAATAATTTTTCAATATTTGGATTACTATTATAATTCTACTGCATAGACAATCAAATATATATTTGGAGTGTGATTTGTATAAGATTTTAAGAGATGAAATACTAAATCGGCTCCTTTAAAAACTGTAAAAATTTCAAAATGATCTCTATCTGCAGATGCATGAAAATGAAATTTAGTTCCTTTTTGGAAGATATGTCTTTGCTAGATAAAACCAAATAAGCAGGTCTTCAATATAATTTACTGGCTTCTATTATCCCCAGTGCCTAAATCACACCCTTTTAATAATACAAGTCATCTTATTCATTTAGCTCACTAGAAATAATGTAACAGAATTACTGTAGATGACTCAGTGATTTATTACTCCCCATGATATATGGTCAATTATTTTAAATTTTCAAGTACAATACTTCACAGACACATAAGGCAAACTCCCTCTTTTCACAACAGCTTCCTGTGGCCTTAAAGAGACATTTTCTTTTATTCATATTAAATAGGCCCAAAGGTAAAAAAATGCAAATACAGTAGAATAAAATGCTGCTTAAAAAGAATTATTTAGAAATATTAAGAAATACTATGCAGCTATACTAATGGTAGCTTTATTTTCTCTCAATTCAAAGAAAAAAAAATGTTTTGCCCTAGGATTAAAGTTTTGATTAATTTCCTCAAAATGCTGATGTATTGGCCATTTACTGATTACACTAATAACTTAGATAAACTAGATGGACCAAATGAAGTTTCAAAAGAAACTAGAAAAAGTTTTAACTGCATTAAAATAAAAGCACCACATAATAAAATTTAGAGTACACAGCTAGTGCAGTAAAGGAAATTTATAGCATTAAATGATTAGGTGAGAAAATCCCAAATCAATAAGTTTCTATTATAAAAATATTATAAAAGGAGGACAAATGAATTCAAAGCAAAGGAAGCAAATAAAGAGAATAAATATATGTAAATATATATAAATATAAATATAAATGAATTCTGAAAACAGTAAAACAATTTTAAAAACAATAAAAACTGAAAACTGTTTCCTTGAAAATATCAATAAATTTGATAAACCTCTAGCAAGACTAAAAATAAGGAGAGAAGCCATCATTATCAGTATTGAAAAGCAGTTATTATAGACCCAACAGACATTAAAATAATAATAAATAAGGAATACTATTAACAATGTTACACATGTAATTTTGACAACTTAGATAATTATTCAAAAACAACATCAAAATTTACCTCAAATAAAGTAGATAACCTGGATGGTCCTATAATTATTAGAGAAACTGCATTAATAGTTAAATATCTTTCAACAGAGAAATCTCCAGGCTCAGGTAATATCACTATGAGACATTTAAGTAAAAAAATGTTATCCTCAGCTGGGCACAGTGGCTCACACCTGTAATCCCAGCACTTTGGGAGGCTGAGGAGGGCGGATCACGAGGTCAGGAGATCAAGACCATCATGGCCAATATGGTGAAACCCCATCTCTACTAAAAATAAAAATAAAAAAATTAGCTGGGCATGGTGGCACACACCTGTAGTCCCAGCTACTTGGGAAGCTGAGGCAAGAGAATCGCTTGGACCTAGGAGGTGGAGGTTGCAGTGAGCCAAAATCATGCCACTGCACTCCAGCCTGGTGACACAGTGAATCTCCATCTCAAAAAAGAAAAAAAACATTATCCTCAATATTTTCCAGAAAATAAAAAAGAGACAACTAACTCATTTCATAAGGCCATCATTACCCTGGTACCTAAACCAGACAAAGATATTACAAAAATAGAGACAATTTCAGACTAACATTGTTCATCAATAGAGGCATAAAATATTCCTCAGAAATAATTAGCAAATAGCATCTAGTAATACATAGAAAGAATAATGTGGCATAACAAAGTATAATTTATGATGGGAATGCAAGACTGTCAGTATTTGATAGTGAATTATTACTGACCCTGAAAATACACGATTATATCAACTCATACAGAAAAAGCATTCTACAAAAATCAACATCCATACATGAGAATACTATCAGCAAACCAGAAATAGAAGAAAATTTCCTCAACCTGAAAAAGAGTACCTATGAAACCATACAACTAAGATTATATTTACTAGTTAATGAATGGTTTCCTGTTAATATCAGGAAAAAGACAAAGATTTCTGCTCTCAACACTTCCATTTAGCATTATACTATAATGAAGAATTGTAAACTAAAATTTAATAAAACATTAGCATTTAGCAATAGCATTAAAAAGAATATTTAGGAATAAATCTGACAGGAGATGTCAAGAACGTACACTCTTAATAACATAAGATACTAAGTCAAAACAAAAATAGTGTTTTTAAACATTAGCAATGTACGAATGTAAGTCACAGATTTTTAAAGTCCTAATAACGCCTCTCAAAAGAAAAAAATACTTAGATATAAATCTAACTAAACATGCACAGGTTCTGAATGCTGGAAACTGCAAAATGCTGATGAAAGAAATCAAAGACTTAAATAAAAAGAAAGGCATATCATGTTCACATTACTACGAGAGTCAACATAGTAAAGATTTCAATTTTCCCCAAGTTTATCTATAGCTTCAATATAATTCCAATCAAAATCTCAACATGATGTTTTAGAAATATAAACAGATTAAGTTTTATATGGAAAGTCAAAAAATTAAAATAGCTAAACCAATTTTGAAAAATAATTCTAAAGTCACAGGAAAAAAAATGGGGTACTAACAAAAGCAAAGACTAAAGATGAACTGTACAGAACAGAGTCCAGAAATACACCCATACATTTTCAGACAACTGATTTTTGACAAGGCTACAAATGCATTTCAATGAAGGAAGGACACTATTTTCAACAACTGGTGCCGAAACAATTGAGCATCTCTATGTAAAATAATATACCCCTTAACTTAAACCTCACAACTTATTAAAAATTAATTTAAAATGAATCCTAATTCTCAATGTAAAACTTAAAACTATAAACCTTTTTGAAAAAACCATAGGAGAAAAATCTTCATAACCCAGAATGAGGCAGAGTTCTTAGATATAACACCAAAAGCATGATCTATTAAAACTTTTGAGAAATTGGACATCATAAAAATTAAACAGGTTGGCTCTACAGGAAAAAAATTAAGAGAATAAAAAGAAAAGCTACAGACTGAGAGAAAACATTTACAAATCACATATCCAATGAAAGACTTGTATCCAAAATATATAAAGAACTCTCAACAAGAAGAAAATAACCCAATTAAAAAGTGCACAAAAGATTAGTTTTTGTATTTTTTGAGACAGGTTGGAATGGCTGGAGTGCAATGGTGTGATCATAGCTCACTGTAGCCTTGGTCTTGGGGCTCAAGCAATCCTCTCACCTCAGCCTCCCAACTAACTAGGACTATAGGCACATACCACCATGCCCAGCTAGTTAATTTTTTAAAAATTATTATTTTTTTGTAGAGGTAAGGTCTTGCTATGTTGCCCAGGCTGGTCTTGAACTCCTGAATCAAGCAATCCTCCCACCTTTGCCTCTCAAAGTGCTGTGATTATAGGCATGATCTGCCACACCTGGCCCAAAAGATTTGAAGACACTTAACTGAAGAATATACACAAATGAAAAATAAGTACATATGTTCAGCATCCTTAAGGAAAGCAAATTAAAATTATAATGTGATACAACTGTCTATATATTGGAATGACTAAAATCTTAAAATATTAAGAATACCAGTGCTTGCTTTCAAGGATGCACAGCAAATGGACCTCTGCTGCTTGGAATGCAAAATGGTACAGCCATTCTGGAAAACAATTTGACAATTTCTCATATAAGTAAACATATACTTACCATATGATCCAGCAATCCCACTTCTGGGTATTTACCCTAGAGAAATAAAAAATTATGTTCACACCGAAATATGCACATGAATGTCTGTAAAAGTTTTATTCATAATTGCCATAACCTAGAACAAACCCACTTGTCCTTCAGCAGCTGAAGGGATAAACTGTGGTTCATTCATACAATGGAACACTACTGAGCAATAAAAAAGAACAAACTATAAATATATGCAACAACTTGCATGAATCTCATAGGTAATTTTGCTGAGTAAAAGAGGCCAGCCTCAAGGTTGTATACTATAGGATTCTATATTTTAATATTATATTAATATTTTACAACATTATCAAAAAGACAAAACTAAAATAATGGAGAACACATCAGTGGTTTCAGGAATTAGGAATGGGATAAGCATGTGATTACAAAGGTATATAGCACAAGGGGGTTTTGGGAATGATCAAAATATTCTATATCCCCATTGTAGTGGTCATTATATAAACCTTTAGATGTGTTTAAGTCATAGAGCTGTATGTTGAGAATTTTATTGCATGATAATTTAAATAACAAAAATGAAAAACAAAAGGACTATGCTAGATAAAAAAGAGGTTTGCTGGTTAAATGTGGCTGTTATGTTTTTTCCCAAAGTAGGTGTTCAATTAACTTTTGCCAAACAAAAACTCTGAAAACTGCTTCAGTATCAATCTCATTTACATCCCTAAGATTCAAATATTTAAATAACTTTTTGTACTGTCATTAATAGTTTCTATCATGATATAAAATACTGAAAGATGTCTAGTTTACAAACATTTATTGAAAACTTAAAGTGAAAATTAGAAATCCAGATATACTAACCAATTATTTTAAACTTTAAAAAACTATGATTATTAATAGTAACTTTTACTTTACGTATTGTATGTTTATCCTCATTTTAAAAAGGGCAAGATCGATCTGTACTGAAGTCATTACTCAAAGGCACAGTATCTCAAAGAAGCATTTCATAAGTGTTTACAGAATTAATCTTTATTAAATATGGAATGAGCTGCATAGCTATGCTATTAATTTATCTCAGATATTAACTCTTTCTAGGATTTGTCTCTTTGCTTGAATTAGCAAAACAGACTTAAAAACTGTAATTATTCTGGTTCTAACTATTATGTATACTTTTATCACTAACACAAAATTTCTGTGCTGCTGTACACTTTAAAATTTTCTGTGCTGAATAAATACTGGGTATTTGTTTGCCTGTAGCTTCTGTGCTACCAATCAAACTTAGTAGAATCCTGCCATATCACTTCCTACACTGACCTGTGACAACAGGTCTAAGACTCGTTAATTCTGATCAATTAGCTAAGCTATAGCATATGTATGTGAATGAATAAAAATAACTTCATCTATACAAAAAAAAACCACATTAACTTTGCACTTGCTTTGCTCTAAACTGTGTAAAAGAGTTTTCCTGTGATGGAAAGTGATCAATAATGTAGCTGAGGTTTTCAAAACTACCTAGCCTAAGAATTAAACACATTTTTAAATTCTGACGATGTTATTTGCATATATTTAATCAGTACAAAGTATAATTTTCATACTTATTATACATTTCTATTTGCTGGAGAATTATTTTAGAGCCCTCCACATTACATTAATCATTTTGAAAATATTCTTTCTGAATATTCACTTAACATCTGACCATCTCCAATTTACCTAGGTATAATTTCTCAACGAAAATTTTGAATTTTACAGTTTCAGTTAAGTTAAACTATGAAGTATATTACAATGATGCTACAGCACATTCATTTTTTACATTCTGTAATATATACTTTGATGTCACATTACACTATCACTTGCAAACAAACCAAAGTGCATTTTAACAACCAGTCAAAAAAATAAAAAATTATCTATAAAAATAATTATACTATATAACTGAAAGATGAAACAACACTCAATCTGAAGCATTCAATGCAGTAATTTTATTTTTTTGAGTCAAAACTAGAATCATAAGCCATGAGTTTACTTATTTACGAAAAAAAAACTAAAATATCAAGTTGTCGCTTTCTATATTTTAGTTCTGCTAACATACAACACACTGATTAATAAGGACACTATTATGATAAGTAAATAATAAAGGCAATTTGTAAAAAAAAAAAGTTTATTCAGAAACATATTGGTTCAAACTTTTAAATTTTCATGAGCATCTCAACCACTGGCTTTAATTGCTTTCCACAGCACCTAACATTTACTGTTCAGTTCCTTCACACATCTACTCTGGAGCATATTACTGTGGGTATTAAAGTAGATCAAATCATAGAGAGCATAGTCTCCTACAAAATTACATTAAGGGTAAATTACCCTTTAGATAATTTTCACAATTTAGCATAGTTAATCATATCTAAATCATGTGAGCCCATGATTAAGGTTCCTTGAAATATCCATTTAAGCTATTATAAACATGATGAAAAGTGAATGACTTTGTCACCTGACTGAATTTAGACAAACATTTTTTCAATCCAAAATTTAAAAGAAACAGTTTTTCAACCAAAAATAAAACCACTGCAAAACAATCCTAACATGTAATACATTTAAAATATAGTAAAACACAATCCAGTATTACTTAGAGATTAATATCCCTCTAAAATACTAGCAGAATTGGGAAAAATTGCACCAAAGAGCTTTTTTTCTAAACATGCATGAAGCATAGACAGGGTTATTATACATGCCAATTATAATATGGCTGCATAATTATTGAGTACATTTAGAGAGAAATAGCATTTCAAGAATTATTAAAACCAAGTTTTTGTTATACAGGTGTTGAAAGTTAGCTCCATTACCCAAACTCCCGTATTTATAATAGATTTTTAGTAAACTCTTTTGAAAAATATTACCTGCTTCTGTAGCCATCTTTCACGCCTTCGTTGTTTCCTTCTTAGATTCTTCAACTTGCTCCTTTCTCTCTTACTGAGCCTCTGATTAACGCTGCCCAGTGATAAACTGGCTGGGTTCAGGAAGTCCAGCGGGGAGAGGTGTTCCTCGTGGTCTGAGGCCTCCAGCACGCTCCTGCCAGCTGAGGGCAGGTCCATCAGGAAAGTCAGGTTGTTAGTATTAGCATGGTCAGAGTACACTGAAGAAGCTTCTAGACCACACTGAAATTCTCCTCCTCTTTGTGTCTGGGTCTCATGGGGAGCCACTGAAAATCTTTGCAGCAGCATATTAGGATCAAAACTGGATGGATTCTGAAAGGAACAGCTATTTTTACTAGATTGTAAAGGCAAGCCTGAAAGGTCAATAGGCTGTGTTTCATTTAGTCTGGAATAGGCAGTAGTCTTACTATGTATTTCATATAAAGTGGGTAATAAAGTCAGTTTCTCACTGATGTTCAGATCCAAACTATGTGATTTTCTATGAAAAGCTCTTGTAGTGCATCTGCCAGTCACAAGCTGGGGAACAAAAAGCTGGTATTTTGGTTCTGATGCTTTTGAGAACAGTTTTTCATTCTTCATCTCAAAATATGTTGATCGCACCTCCAGGCAGAGTGCTTCTGTTAATCTTCCAGGGTCATTATTATTTTGGGCCATGTTTAAAAGCCTGTGATTTCTGTTTTTAGAGCTACCACCTGTCAGCAGAGCTTCCTTGTCACAACCTGACTGAACTCTAGGATGTGACAAGTATTTCAGTGATGGTCTCATTAGTCTGCCTGCCTGTGATGGCTGATAATCGGTCCGGCTCTTGGAGAGATGTACAGCTGCAAGCTGGCCGCAGGAACATTTTGGAGTGCTGACAAAATTAAAGCCCCCTAAACGGGCCCCACAGAAAGGGCAATTCAGTTTTCCAACTGTCCACTGGGCCTACAGGTAATAAAGAAAAATAAAGACAATGCTTTCATTATAAAGTAACCAAAGAGAATTTTTTTTTAAGATGGCCACATGAAAGTTTTCTATGCCACAGAAAAGGCTAGCTTTCTGTTTTCTGATTAGTAGATTGAACAGCAAATAGAAACAAGCCTTCTGATAACTAAAAATAAGCAGCACCAAAGTTCTAAAATGATAATGTATTGCAAATTATACCAATCCAAACAATATTCCTAAGAATTCTAAAAGAGTCTCGTAAACAATAGGTTGAATATGGATACAGTGTGAACTAAAGAAAAATATGCTATGGAACCAGGAAGCAAATCAGTGGACAGAGCTTAATTTGCAAGTAAAATCTCACAGAAAAGTGTCTGTTTTGATACACTTCTTGCATACCAAGCACTGTGGGAGGGAACTTTATTCAACCAACAGAATAAAGCTCTTCCTGGCTTTTTACATACAACCATGAGATATTGATTGCATACATCAGACAGTGTATTTTCTATGCTGAGATTGGAAATTAATAATGAACACTCTTAAAATTATCCTTTCAACTGATAGTGAAATATCTGCAATGTCCTAATATATTTTGTTAAGTTATAAACAGTGTACTGGCATTCTCCTAGAAAACTGTTACAGTGTGAGACTGAATGTAAGTGATATCTATCAAACGTTATTTTTTAACAAAAAATTTGGCTACTCAGTGGAGAAATGTAATTATATATTTCCAAAGTCCTATTACTTATAATTTTCTAGACAGGTGTTTTGAATTGTGAAAAATAACTATACATACAACACAAGTTCTTATTCCTGTAATATTTCATTAAAAATTCCTTAAAGTATAGAATTTTCATTTTTATTATACCAATAAGAGTCATTAATTACCCTATTTATTTTATAGGTTTGTACATTTATGTGTATATGTATAGATATGAATAACACATACAGAATATTCCATTTATTCAACAGGACCTATCCTTGGTGCTGAGGATATAAAAATGAACAAAATAAAAAAGTCCCTGACTTCATGGTGCTTATATTCTAAGGCAGGAGCTAGGCAATTAACAAGTTAAATAAGTATATGTGTATGTAGGTAAGTATGTACAGGTGTATGTACAGTAATATATATATTATGTCATATATATGTGTATATGCTTCTGGATATTTAAAAGTAATATATTTTACCTGTGTGTGTGTGTGTGTGAGTGTGTGCGCACGTGTATGTAAAATACAGATAAGTATATAAGGCAAAGAAGGGAGAAAAGAAGTGTGAAGAGGGGTAATGGAAGTGAGGAGCAGTAAGAGCTTGGCCAAGCAACGTATCTAAGAAAAACACCTCTAAAAAGAGGACAAAAACATTCTGAAGGTTATATATTCTTATTGTTACTCAGAAACTAATAACTTACTTTTTGGATTAGGCAGTTTATCCATTCTGGAAGGTCTTCTGTATTCATGTGCCACACATGACAAATACTTTGAGCATCAACTGAATTATGTTTATCCTGTTAAATAATAATAAATGATATTACTAATAACCAGTTCAGAATTTATTTCACAGGTTTCATATTTCAGTAAAACTCAAAAACACAAATTCAATTGTAGCTACAAAGCAAATATACACTGCCCTCCTTTCCTAACTCCCATAATAAAAAACAAATCCACAAAAAAGATTTTTTAAAAATTTCTTCAGGGAATAACTACCTGTGATTTAAGACAAAGCCCATCCATCTCATTGAGGTCATCAAATGAAATTTACAATTTAGCATTTAGTTACTGAATGAACAAATCTAGTACCTTTTTCTGCATGTGAGACAAAATAGTGCTTTTCACGTCAACCTTCTCCAGCCCCAAATCTCTGATTCTATCTGAATTCTACTAATAACAGAATAAAGTTGCTATACTCTCTATCAAGATGCTGGATGAATACACAGAAAGATGGGGGAGCAGAATGATGGGATTCAGGACACACTACCCCAAAATAGGCCTCCTTGGCATACTGAAAAACAGCAGAAGCAGGATGATCTCACTGACCCCTGCCCTTTTCCCCTGAAGCAGGTCAATAACCTAGAAAGGGTTTTCTAACCTCCCATAAAGTATGGCATAACACCCTTACATGAGAGATGCTAAAATTGTCCTTATAAACTTTATAAAGTAACCCTGGAAGAAGAGGGGGCAAACAAAAATAAATCAAGCTTTCAGCACCTTCAGCATTAATCTCTAGGTCAGCTTGCTCTCTGACCTGCTTCCTTATAGCTGTTTGGTGCCTACTGCCCCAAATCCCATAGACCCTAGTTCCCCTTAACTGCTCTATAGGTAACAACTTTAACATTATGAATCTCTAAGTTTTCCCTTTGAGATATTCCTCTAGGTCCTGCATACCAATGAAACTACTAACACCAGCTGGTCTGAAAAACACCATTGATGCCAGCTGCTCTGAATGAAGGATGTCACCAGAAGCTGACTCACCAAAGAATGCAGTGTTCACATCCTGATGATTTCATCCCTCATTCCCTGACCAATTAGCCACCCCAATTTTCTACCTCCTCACTCTCCATGGTCTCATTTAAAAAACCCCAGCCCAGAACTCCTTAGGGAGATAATGGATTTGAGGGTCTCTTCCCATCTTCTCACTGGACACCTTGCAATCATAACATTCTTTCTCTGCTGCAAATCCCACTCAGTGTATTGGTCTGTTACTACACAGTGGGCATAATGAAACTGTTAGTCCTATAACAGTGCCATCTCCTACATCAGGAGAAAGGTATCTAAAACTTCATTTCAGATAGGCCCTCTAAATAAGTTTACCAATTTATCTAATAAACTGGGCGGGAAGGGGTATACTTCAGTGCAAGTCTGTATATGGACACGCATATGACAGACTAGGTCTTTAGAGAGGTAAATCTTCAATTTTAGCAAGAGAAGAGAAACTTTAAGTCACATTCTGTCTCCACTGTTCAACAGCAAGTAAACTGCATGAAAACAAACACCCTAGAATCCTTTTTCATAAACTCACAACATAATATGAATATGAATAGATGTTATCAGATTTTCCCCCTCAAAAGAGAAATTCTGGCATGTTCAGTCATTGATAATCCTAGGGTTCCAAACTTTAATTATTCTAAGAAATCTGTGGATGCCAATTTCTACAGAGTCTGGGAGAGTGAAAAACCTGGTAAGTTCAAGGTTCTCTTTTGACTAGCATTGAAGAAAAGAACTTGCATCAAGATCATGAACTCCGTGAAGAGTCCCCTTAGAACAGTATTTCACAAAATGTGGTCCCTAGATCACCAGCAAAGACCTAAGTTGAGGTACTTACTAAAAATGTATACTCCTGGGCCACACTTAAAAGTGACTATAAATAAATTCCTACTTATGATTTTCATATACACTAAAAACCCAGAGACATCTTTGTTAGTGTTTGATTTTGTGTGCTTCTGTCACCTGCCTTTTCTAAGTTCTAATAGCAATTAATTTACAATAACAGTTCAGTCATGAGTAGCTTTTCTCTCCCACTCACATATAAATTTTTTGAAAGAACCCTGGGAAACATATTGGAAGTGAATCAATAAAACCGAACAGTATAGCTTTATCTAACAATTTTGCCCCAGAAACAAAATAAAGGTATGGATATAGTTTTTGAAAAAATAGAATTAATTTTGTGAAACATCTATACTCAGACACACTAGCTCCTTTCATTAGGAGCTGACAATTGCGAAGATTAGTATAACTCTAATAAATTCTTTTAAAAGATCATGTAAAGAATACAAACTGGAATTGACAAATGAAGTAATCTTTTCATTTTCAGATCCAGAATTTTTTTCTGACATTTCAAGATTATGTCTACATATAGAGGAAGGAAAGAAGGGAGGGAGCGAACGAAGGAGGGAGGAAACTTTTACACTGGTAGAAAGAACAATAGATTATCAATGTCAAAATAAGTTAATGGCACTCAACCTATCAATATTTACTTAGCGATTTACTGAGTTGAACACACAGAGCAAGTAGAGACATACTTATTCATGTGCCAGGGATTGTGTTGCATAAAGGTGTGTGTGTGTGTGTGTATATATATATATATATATATACACACACACACACATATATATACATATATATATATACATAGAACATATGTATATAGTAAAATACATAGTAAATGTACTTTACTATGTATATTACTAAAATGTACATAGTAAAATACACAGAACATAGTGAAATATTAATACATTAATACAGATATATATATGTATATATATACGTATATATATGTGTGTATATATACGTATATATATAATATCTGTATTGTATTAATATTTCACTATGTTCTATGTATTTTACTATGTACATTATATATACACATATATACATATATATACGTATATGTGTGTATATATATATAAGTATACATATATCTGTATTAATGTATTAATATTTCACTCTGTTCTATGTATTTTACTATGTACATTTCATTATTTCATTTAATAATACAAATTGATCTAGATATTTAATCACATAGCATTGATCATAACAATAAAACCACTATCCACTATAAATTACAGAAATGCTTCATGAATACTCCTATGAGAATAAACACTGGAGTCACAGTTGGAGGTAGAAGAAAGTTCTATAATGTACTTATTCGTTTTATTTTCACTAAATAACAAATATTTATATTGTGCTTACTATGCACAGGCACTGTCTTAAGACTTTTTACTGCCTTACAGATAGGAACACTGAAACAAGAGATCCCAAGCTTCCATACTGCCTCTTAGGCCATATAAAATACTACAGTTCTTAGGGAAATAAACTTTCTTACATCTCTATCCTGTGTATGTTTTAAGGCATAATACTGCTATTTTTCTCTAAGTTTATAAAACGAAAACTGACGCCTATCTTACTTTCAAATTAAGAAATAATTTTATGTAGGAAGAGACAGGTTTAGAAAAAATTCCACAGCTGATTCTGCTTTTGTACCCCTCAACTCAACCTCCTTCATTTGAGAAAAATTAATATAAAACAGCATATATTTTTTCTCTAAATAGCTAAAATTTAAAGTATAGTTTTATCCCTTCACAACCAAAAAAAAAAAAAAGAGGAAAATCAGTTATAGCAATTGATACAGGTAGGAGAGTATAAAAAGCTGAGTTCAATTTATAGTATTATTTCATTTTCTTAAAACTCTACATATGGACCAGGGTAAACACAGACACCTCAATTATAAATGAAACTGCCAACTACTTGTATTTACCAACAGTCTTAGAAAAAATATTTTTTATTTATAATATTTGTTTCCAATATAATTCTACAAGTAAAAAGGATGTACCAATTTTGCTTCTAAGTTCAAAGTCAGCTAATTTTTAAAAATCACATGAATATATAAATTATAAAACAAGTTTGATGAATGTATTTTAAGATGAATGATGAAACTGGAGGCAACCCAATTTGAGGCATTTAAAGCCTTTAAAGTATGAGCATAACAAGTTATTTCCTTGGGAAAATTTTGACTGAAAATTATTTTATTAGGATTAAAAAAAATTACTAGACAGATTTTCTTTATGTCTCAAATTTCTCACACAGAGGAAGGAGGAAGGAAAAAGAGGAGAAAGTAATAGCAATTTCACATAATAATGTCAGAAAAATGTTGACAAAATTATGTTTGTAAATGAAATAATTTGTTCAAGCAGCAGAGGGAGCCAAGGTATTGTTATTTTAATTTTTTTTCTTTAAGTGTTGGGAATCTTCTCAGTTGCTATACAGAAGAATATCACTTAATTTTAAAATTACAAATTTGATGCCTTAATCTATCATTATGTGATCTTTAATATTTTTAATTAAGTTTAACAAGTTACATGCAAAAAGTTGATATGATTACATAATATTCTGGAAGATGTTTAACCTTTGGCATTTCCAATGCAAGCAGTAACATTCCCTCAGCTAATTCCTTAAATGTAAGCCAACTATATTATTTGACTACTGCAGCTAATACCACAGGCAAAAGGTTATGTAACAAAAATGTCATTTAGATTAACATTATTAATTAAATGTCTGAAGTGTTACAAATGTAAAGAAATCAAAATTCCATTGGACTGCCTGGTTTGCCTATTTGTACTTTGAGAAGGTACTTTAAGGATAAAAACTTTTTATAATCAAAAGGTCACAATGAATTGAAAAAAATGAAAACCATCACTTAAAAGCAAACAGCCTCCCTGCCTCAATTCTTGGTACCTTCTAATTCACTCTTCACACTATTAGCAAAATGATCTTAAAATTCAAAAGCCATGTTACTTTCCCCCCTAGACTTCCCAGCTCCTATGATAAAGATCAAGATCTTTGACTTATGAGACCATAAATGATTTGAACAGTACTCATCTTTCTACTCTCAAATCTTGCCAAACTCCCTCTTCATCTCTGAACTCCAATCATGGCAATCTCTTTTAGTTCCAGGCATCCACCACACAGCCTTTGAACATGCTGGTCCTGAATCTTAGAATGTTCTCCTACCTGTACTGTCCTCATGACTCCACACAAGTCACTTCCTCAGAAAAGCCTTACAGCTAGGTCCAGCACCCTATCTATAACCTACTCTTATGGCTTTCTATACTTTTCCTTTTTGCCACTTAAACAGCTAATAATTTATATATACATGAGTAACCAATATTTAATATTTATGTAACTGGTCAATATTATAAATATTAAATTATTTTGATATTAAATTATGAATATCAAACTTTTAATACGATTATACTATAATTAGACTACTTTATAATTGTTGTAACATAATCAATTATATTAACATAAGATTAAACATAAGTTTTCAGGAATGACAATGTTTAAGATCCGACAAGGGTGAAGTTGCTGGTTCACACAGCATTGAGACCTCCTGGACTGGCCATGACTGAAGAATGAAAGTTGTTTTTTGTGGTTATAGATGTTGAGGATTCACTTTGGAGGAATAGCCTTAGACTTGGATTTTTTTTCTTCTTCTCAAGGCCTGAGGGATCTTTCTTTTGCACCAAGCCATAAACTTCAATATTTATTTCAAAGTCATTGGATACATCTTGCAGAGTAAATGTAGTAGTGAATGTCAGAGCATCACCGTTAAGAGAGTTTTTAAGTGCTTGCTAATGGTGTGGCTACCATATTTTCAGCTCCTGCTTTTAGTATAATTAAGTAGTAGTAATTTGCTTCATCTGGTTTCTGAACCGTACTGCAGACAAAATCTGCTTTTAGAGGCAAGTGGATTTCTGACAAAGTAACCAATCCTTTGGATGGGATAAATTCACTTTGGGATACCGGACTAGCTTATTCTTCCTCTGAGGTCCTTCATTCTTAAATTTATTCAATGTATCATTCTCTTTTCAGTGGCAATTAGAAGAAGTCTTTCAGCTTCAACTTCTTCTAGGGACCCTTTTCCATGCTCTTCATCAACACAGCAGTTAAGAGCCTGGCTAGCTGGATAGATCACTGTCTCTTACATATTTATTTCATTATTGAGTTCCTGTACTTTCTGTTTGATATTAACTTGACAAGGAAAGGCATTATTTTTTTCATCCACTTTTGAAGTAACATCTTCCTTCTGAACAATCACCTGCTTTATTGACGGATGTTCTGTTTCTTTGAATTACTGTCCCACCACAAAGAGAAGATGACTGAGAGACTCTTGTCAGTAGGATATACTAAGTTTGGTCTAGACAAGGTCCCCTTTTTATCTTCTTTGGAAGGTCATATTTATTTAAAAATAAAATGTCAAGTGAATTCCAGTGTTGAAGAAAGAGGTTTTCTAACCATATTTGAAGATGTTAATGGTTTTGGTGCCTGGCACCGAAGATGGTGTGTTCTTTCTGGAAACTGTCTATCTTGTTGGACTTATCCGGATGATGAGAAATGAATCCCATAGGAAGGATAAAACTGGCTAATTGTACCAGTCATCAGATAAAACCAGCTAACAGAGAATTTTGTGCAAAACGCAACACTTTTGAATTAATTACTGTCCAACCACAAAGAGAAGATGACCGAGAGACTGTCAGCCAATGCAGGGACACACTCTGTGTCACCAAGTATGTATTGGCCTATAAAATATTTCTATCAACTAAGCAATTGATTGCCCACTATGTACTTGCCACTGTGAGAAATATCAGAGATGATCCTTGATTTAAAAAGGGCACAGCCTTAGCGTGAAAACAAAACACACATAAAGCAGTAACAGAACCATCTATCATATCTAAATTAATATAGTTAAGGAAAGCATAATATTCAGGTTGTATCTTAGCTTAATATTTTCCAGTATGCTCACAGTGGAGGCATTTTCATGGCAGTTAGCTAATAATCTTTGGGATAAGTTTCAAGATTTCATGTGTAGTTGAGGAGACAAGTATTATTCAAAGAGACTTCACACATCCCTTCCTTCCATTCCCAGAATACTCTCATGTAATCAAATGACTCATAAAAACAATATTATTCTAGTTTGCAAATTTCTGGATGGAGATTGACAGAATAAAACTTTGGGGAGTGCCTCTTTTTTAATTAACCCTGAGCTCAAGTGTAAAATACAAAGGCTTATTGCTAAGATTCAAAGATAGGTTCTTTTACTTGGATGCCTAAGAGAAGCTTGAAGACCAACTTCAATGTACAAAGTTGTCATTAGAGACAAAAGTTAGAATTTGATAAGATCTTTAGTAATTAGGCTGTTGCTGGATAATGCAGATATGGGGAGATTGGTAGAACTAGCTTTATGAATTTCTAATGTGAAAATATTAGAAAGCTACAGCCAGGAGACACAATACTAAAATAGAACAAAGTTGCCCAGAGACTGCCAGTTTGTTTTAAAATAGCTAGACGGAGGACTCATTTGATGGAAATTTTTGATGTCTAGATTATTTCCAGATTTATGCATTTTAACTCACTCATTCTTTCAGTGGTTTTCTATGCAGTGGAGAATCAGGCAGGACAGGACAGGCAAAATGGATTTCTAATCATTTTGTTTGATAGCAACCTGTCCATGGCCCTGGTCAGTGGAGGAACCAACCAAAACGCAGTATCTACATCGTTCCTGACCACAGCAGCCCACTTCAGCCATTTTAAATATCACTTACATTTTTCATATAACTTTTTCACTGGATGCATAAACTCTCAGACTTCTCTGTAGACCTTCCCCTGTGATAAAAATAGCTAGATTATATGTTGCTTTAATTACTCTTTACCTGATTTACTTGTAGTCTTTCTTACTATAAAATTATAATGTGGATGGGTACCCTTTGTCCAAGCATATGAGAGTGGTACATTCTCAGTTCAGTCTTGGCTGAGTCTTCAGCTTTCCTTGTGACCTAAGATTATTTTCCTTTTTTGATCGTGAGAATATAAACATTGTGCAGTTCTGCATTCTCCTTTGCCTCACTGATGTTTCCTTATAGGGCCTTGAGCCTTTCGGACTTATGCCTTTTACCTGAATTTAATGTACCTCATTTTCATTTCTACTAACTAAGCTTACTATCAATACTAAAGATTTATCTTCTGATCTCTATTGCCTACTTCAAAGTAGATACTGCACATTGAAACTAGAATGTTTTATCACATGGGGAGGCAGTAGTTACAGTGGAGCTTAGAAGTCAATGGACTTAAGTTTAAATCCTAACTCTGTGACTTATCAAACGTAACCATGGCAGGTCACTTAACTTTGCTGGCCCTCTGAAATCTTCTATGTCAAAAGGGAACAATAAACTCCACAGTGACAACGGAGTTTTTAAAAATTCTGTCAGCCTCTTGAACCAGAATAGGTTCACAGAGACTTCAGACAATAGAGATGAATGAGTAAACACAGCACAGTTTTGAGAACATGGAATGAGCTTAGTAAGTGGTGGCTATTAAAAGTGCAGTATTTTCTTCATTGACTACCAGAAGGTGATAAACTCTACTTATTCACGTTTCCACCATTTCTAGTACCAATGGGGAGAACTCATAAAGATGCAGAATGAATGCAATATAAAAACCTAACAAACAAACAAACAAAACACAAGGACATACCATTTCTCTTCTGCTCATCTTTGAATTTTCAGTTCTTATTACAGGAACTGTGGGGTCTTAGTCTGCTTAAAATACCACAGACTGAATGACTTAAACAATAGCAATTTATTTTCTCTCAGTTCTAGAGGCTGAAGGTTTGAGATCAGGGTACCAGCATGTTTTGGCTCTGGCGAGAGCTCTCTTTCTAGCTTGCAGATGGCTACTTACTGTGTCCTTACAGGATCTCTTTCTCTTTTATTCCTCTTATAGGGTCCTATCAGATTAGGGCCCCATCTTTATGTTATCTTAACTCCTAAAGATCTTATCTCCATATATAGTCACACTGCACCTGTAAAATGCACTTGGAGGGCATACAGTTCAGCCCATAGCACAGCATGTGGTAAGACTAGTATGGAACAAATGTATGCTGTCACTAAGAAAAGAGAACATAAAATATTAAAAACGTAATAAGCAATAAAAATATTTTTCTCAATATTACAGCCATTGAAAGAAAGATACCACCAGAATAATAAAGCCAGAGGGAAAACAAGCAAATTATCTAACCAAAAAAGGTGAGGGAAGAGGTATATACTCTAAATCAATTCAACATTCATTAGTCCTACTCGTGTCAGCCACTGCATTGGCAATGGTGTTATACAAATCAAATACTTCACAGTCTGGTGATGGAAGAAGTCATAAGATAGTAACTAAAGTGTTCTACAGTAAGTGTTGGAACATCCCTCAGTTTCCAATTACCTGAACCCAGTGGAATTTGGTAACTGCCCCTAAAAGTCTCACAACTACAATGAATGATGACCAGTGATTTCTTTTAAAACCAATGCACACTTGTAACTCTCATTTAGGGTCCTTCCATATGGATATATAGTTTGTATGCTAACTTTGCACAAATCCAGGAAAACCTTTAACAAATAAACTCCCTCTAAAACTGTGCACTATACAATCTGCACATTGAAGGAAATGTCTGATCTTCTAGATTTCATTTAACACTAACAAACAACCCTTTTTCTTTTCTGAAAAGTGTTTGTCCCTTGACTTCCACAATATTGTATCCTAATTTTTGGTTCTACTTTTTCACTCTTTTTTTTCTTTGTGAGAGCTTCTCTTTTTCTGTCTATCCTATAAATGTTCCTATACGATAGGAACTACTTCTCTCTCACTCCATTCATACACTGAATGGTAATCTCATCTACTCTCACAGCTTCACCCAAAACTTACAACCTGATTACTCCAAATCCACAGTTTTAGTTCCGATCTCTCTTCTGAATCCCATATCCATAGAACTCAGCAGCCTCCTAAAATATTTAAATATTCTACAGGTCACATAAACTTCACATGTCCAAAATGATAACAAAACTAACTAAAACTAAGGATGCCACTCCCTAACAGACTGCACAAACGGAGACCCATTTCTGTTATTTTATTTCTACATCTTTAAGGTCTTTGTTATTTTGTTTTTGGTTTTTGGCACATTTCATCTATCTCAAGCCTGAAGGCAAGGTCGAAGTCCCCTTTTCTCCTTGCTGACGTTGTAAATTGTCTCAAAACTCCATTCTAAATTCCCTTTCTCATGTCTTACTGCATGCCAGTGACGAGATAACTGAAGCTCTAGTTTCCCTTAGAGTTCAAATTCCACACCAACTTAACTTTGAAAAACCTGATACACCCGCTCAGCATTACGAAAGCAGAACTGATGACTGCATTTGTACTGTTTCTTGCAGCAAGCTTGGTTTTGGAGGTACATGATTATTCTGCAGCAAATATCACAGCGATTCTAGTGTCCAGTTCCTAGCTTTGTTAAGGGCTGAGATAAAGAATGTGAGACTTCCATTTCCTCGTTATGGTCCGGGCTAAAGAAGTGTGGTGCTGGAGTCAACAGATATTGATGTTGTTTCCCCAGTTTCCTTATCCTCTATGTTGTTCTGAGAGCCATTTCACGTCTGCATGTGGAAGACAGGAGATAAAGCCCAGGGCTCCCTCAGGATGGAAAGAACCTAGGGAGAAACTCCCAACATAAAGCTGGTTATAACCTCAGTATAAGGATAAATGAGAAATCTGTTTCACAGAAAGGCACAGAAACTTGCCTATCTCAACTTTGGTATTCAGTATAAGGAGTGGAAAAAACATCTTCCCCTCACAATACAGATTTTCTTAAACAGTACAACACATAAAGAACTAATACATTCATCAAAATTGCATTATGAATTTCTGTTCAACAAAGACACCACAAGAATGAAAAATAAGTTATATAAGCGGGGGAAAGATAGTTGCAATACAATAACCAACAAAAGATTAGTATTTAGAACACATAAAGAATCTCCAAATCTCAAAAACAAAACATCCTAATAGAAAAATAGGCCAGAAAAAAAAAGACATTTTGCCGAAAACACATGACCTCTCAGAAGGAGATGTTAAATGTTGGTGAAGATGTGAAATCACAGCAATGCTGAACTATTGCTAGTGAGACTGTCATTTGAAAACAGCATTGCCCAATAAAGCTGAACATGCACATATCCTAAGATGCTGCAACTCCATTTCTAGTAACACTCATGCCCATTTGTGCAAAGATATGCATAAGAAAGTTCACAGCAGCACTGATTATAAGAGCGAAACAAATAGATGTACGTCAAATGACTATCAACAAAATAAATCATGAAGCTTGATATATTAATATACTGGAAAAAGTAGACAGAAGTGAAAATGAGCTATATTTACACTTGACATAGTGATATTGAGTAAAAGCAGCAATTTTCAGAATAGTAACAGTGTAATTTCATTTAAAGAAAGTTCAGAAACAAAATACTTCTATGTATAGGTTATTTTTAGCTGTATACTTTAATAGGTGATAAATTTAGCAACTTTTCAGCACAGTACTGATAAAAATTACTTTTGGGTCCTAATAATTTGTTTTGTGGTTTCCTTTAAAGGCTCCTTTTATGTTGATTTTATATATTTTTATACTGTATACAGATTTATAAAATATAAAATGTTTTATAAAGGGAATTTTAAAAAAAGAAAATACCAACATGCCCACTACCAAGATTAAGAAATTTAACATTAAGATTACTTTAGAAGCCCCCTTCATAGTCCCTGCTTACATACTATCCCTTCTGCCAAGACTTAACCATGATACTGAATTATCCCTTCATTTTAAAATAATTTGTGTGTATTTTATACATATTTTAGTATATAATTTTTACATATTTTAAAATTACATATGCAATTTTATATAAATGAATAGATTTTTATTTATAAGGTATTTTCAATGGTTTACATATTTTATTATGTTTATACATTTTATTTTACATATAAGTCTACAGAGACTGAAATAAGATTGGTATGTTTCCTGGGGTGGGAGCAGGACAAATAGGCTAGAGGAAACTTTATGAGATAATGAAAATAGCTCAAAACTGCAGTGTAGTGGTGGTTGCACAACTAAAAATCATTAAATTGTTATCTAACAATGGGTGAATTTTATTATCTACAAATTATACTTTAAAATCTGGAAGAAAAAACATATCTATGTTCACATATTACCTTTTCTGTGAAGCCATCTGTGACCAGCCCAAGCAGAATTTTGTTTGCATTCCTCTGTTACAGTATTCCTCACATCAGGCTACATTGGTTGGCCTATTTATTTTCAACTAGAATTTAGAGATCCTAAGGACCAGAGTATATATTTTTTCAACCCTGTATCACTCTTCCATTGTCCATCCGAATACATCCTACAGCAGTGTTTGATCTGTTCTTGCGAATTAAATATGCTTTAATGAATGAATGAGTGGGAGATCTCCAGGTAAATAAAAGAATCAGCCACTCTACTGAGAAGTGACATCATATGATATCCTAAAAGGAAAGGCAGCAAAGAGAGTGTGGAGGTTATGAGCACCAGCTCTAGAGCCTCACTGCCCAGTCCAATTGCAGCTGTATTTCTAAGGAGCAGTGTGAACCTGGGCAAATTACTTAACCTACTGTGCCTCAGTTTCCTTATCTATGAAATGGAGATGACAGGTTATCTTCCTCAAATAGTGACTGTAAGAAATGAATAATATTAAAAAAGCATTTAAAACAGCTCCTAACCAGTAAGTACATAAAAAGGTAGTCTACATCATTAGTCACCAATGAAATGAAAATTAAATCTATAACGATATACCACCATACATCTATCAGAATGGTGAAAATTATAAAGACAGAAAATACTAAGTATTGGCAAAGATGTAACTAGAATTCTCATATATTGCTACCAGAAGTGAACATAGACTTTGAAAAACTAACGATTTCTTTAAAAAAATCAAACTATACCTACCCCCATGACATCAAAAATCCATTCCTATGCATATATTAAAAAGAAATAATAAAACATGACCATAAAAGTTAGAAAAATTTTAATAGCAGTTATATTCATAACTTAAAACTGGAATGAAGCCAATACCCATCAGCACAAAAAAATTGACAAATTGTGGCATATTCGTAAATGGCACATGGCTCAGGAGAAAAAAAGGAACACAGTATTGATAACATGCAAAACATAAATGAATCTCTCAAACACTATGCTGACGAAAATAAGTCAGCACAAAAGAGTTCATGCTGTCTTACTCCATTTGAACTAAGGAAAAGAACAGACAAAACTAGACTATGGTGATAGACATCAGTGAGAGGGAGACTACTGCCTGGAGAAGGGCAAGACAAAAATTCCTGGGGTGATAGAAATGCATATCTTGATCTAATTCATGGCAGGGCTGATAAAACTTCTGAAGTTGTACATTTAATTTTTTATTACATGTAAATTATATCCACCAAAATACTCTTAGCATAAAAAGTTCTGTTTTTCTTCCCAATTAAAATGTTATTTCAAGTCATTAAAAGATATTTGGTATGTAGTAAGTATCCATCGAAGTTATCTACTATTATCAGTGAAGACTGGCTAATTTGTTAAAATGGAAGGGAAACTATCATGATCAAATATAACTTAGGTAAAACAACGGAACAAACCCAAACCAAAAAGCCGAGTATGTCTCTCAAAGAAGTGGAAGAAAATAATGACAGGTGATCACAGTCACTCTCTCTGTTAAATTTAGAATTCCCTCCAAACTCCACGAATTACTTTCTAGTTCATGCCTCTCTGTTATTCATCTTACAGAAGTTTAGGAATTTTTGTTTTTGTTGTTTAAAAACATTCATTTTTAGCAGGATGACCAAACACACACTTGAATATTATTCAGGCTTTCCTATGGGTTACTTTCATATTACACATGAACTTTCTCTTTTAGGCCAATAGTGGATACAAAAAAACAAAAACAAATACTATATAACAAGTTTCCACTTCTTACTAGGATTCTGAATTTAATTGTGCAGTGATTACTGAATCTCACTCATAGTGGGAATAAAAACACTGTTATCTTCAACTTATGCCTATAACATTGCACTTAAATCATTAAGGTCATATTAACATTAGTAATTAAAGGTAAAATTAATGTTAACTGTGTAGTGAGGGATGTTTTTGAATACCACTTTAGAATGTTTTCAGTGGGTCAGGTGAAATAACATAAGAGCCAAAGAGTCATAACAAAGAACTAAAAATATTCTTAATAAGGTAGAGAACAGTAAGTGTACATGTGTGTGGATATTGTGGATATGCCCACAGCATTCCTCTATCAGGAAACTGAATACTGGAGTTACCAATACCCACCTCAATTACTTGATTCTCAAGATACTCCATGAAACAACCAGAGCTTGCTATACATTTTCTACATTTCCAACAACGAAGAATACTTGTTTCCTCTTGACTATGATTTTTAGTTATCAATTCTTCACTTCTTTTCATCTGTAGGAACATTAATGCATTTTTAGAATATTAAACGGTCAGATAAACTGGACTTTCTAAATCCTTAGCAGAGCATTAGCTACAAGTGGAGCATAAAGAAGGGAACTATCATTTATTAAGGTACCCACTAGTTATCGGATCTTAGGGTTGGGCACTCTATGCATTACATCTGATATTGAAAATTCCAATTAATTATGATGATACATTATGTTAATGACTACCAGCTTATTTTCTTTGTGCACAAAGTTTTATATCTATTGCTTTTCATTTGTCTCTCACTAAAAGTGGTAAATAGAATCTGAAGAGTCAATTTAATAATTACTGCAGTAGTATTTTGTTTGTTTTTAGACAGGGTCTCACTGTTGTCACCCAGGCTGAGACACAGTGGCACAATCATAGCTCACTACAGCCTTGAACTTCTAGGCTCAAGCAATCTTCTTGCCTACATCTCCTGAGTAGCAAGGACTACAGGAGTGCACCATTACACTTGGCTAATTTTTTTTTTCTTTTTTTAACTTTCTGTAGAGAAAGGATCTTGCTTGGTAGCCCAGGCTGGTATCAAATTCCTGGCTTTCCAAGCAATCCCCCTGCCTCAGCCTCCTAAAGTGCTCGGATTATAGGGGTGAACCACTACATTTGGCCTACAGTGGTTTTCAAAGAGCCATGACAAAGAACTATAAATATTCTTCTAAGTAGGATGTTTTGAATAGCTATAGCATTAAATTTTTAAAATAACAGGATTTACTGAGTTGTTAATTCTGTGAAAATTGGTAGTGCCTACTTAAAATCATTTAAATTAATAGCAAAAATCCTTTATCCTGAGTGCAACAAAGTCTCCATTACATTGTACTCATTGGAACAGTTAACTATATACTACATCTTGTATATAACCAAACATGACTTAGAGAATAGAAATGATTTTTTAATCTATTTTTACACCTGAGATTTTATGTCAATACTTTGATTTAAACCAATTTGGGATGATAGTTTCAAATTAATATGTAACAATTCCAAAATAGATACCGGGTGTTAAATAACTTGTCTGGTAATTGTCCAATATAAAGAAAGGCATTATTAATTTGTCAGGCTACCCACATGGGTCCACCTAGTTTCCTGGCCACATTTCCTAATTTGTTCACTCATTTCTCACTCATCCAACACTTATTGAAAGCTAACTATGTACCAGACAATGAGTCAAAACTCTGGGAACATAAAAATGAGTAAACCTTATTTTCTGTCTCAGAGGTGCTCACTATGCCACAGATAATAGTTTTTCAATGGTCGCACACAGAATTGATTGGGAAGCCTTAAAAAACAGTGATGACTAAGCCCCCTCCTAGAAATTTTGACTGATTCTGATATGGGGATGGAGGTAGAAATGGGCATTTAAAAAAAATTCCCCAAGGGAATCTATAGTATGGTCAGGGTGAACATGGAGACATGCATATAATTAACAATTATTAAGTAAAATGCAACTATAAGAACTGTAAGAAAGGGAACATGGATAGGCAGTTACCAACTTTCAATGAAGGACTTAAAGAACTCGGGCTGAGAGGGCACAGCAAAGCTCTCTAGCTCAGACCTTTCAGTAGACAGGCTGTAGTTCTGTCTCTACTGATCCATCTTCAGAATGCATCTTAGCCCAGTTGACCACTCCATTTTGACTACAACCTCAATGACCACCAAAAATAGTTTAATTTGATCGGGTGTGGTGACTCACATCTATAATCCTAGCACTTTGGGAGGCCAAGGTGGGTAGATCACCTGAAGTAAGGAGTTCGACATCAGCCTGGCCAACATGGTGAACTCCGTCTCTACTAAAAATACAAAAACTTACCCTGGTGTGGTGGCACATGCCTGTAGTCCCAGCTACTTGAGAGGCTGAGGCAGGAGAATTACTTGAACCTGGGAGACAGAGGTTGCAGTGGGCTGAGATTATGCCACTGCACTCCAGCCTGTGCAACAAGAGCAAAACTCAGACTCACAAAACAAAAATCATTTAATATGCAAATATCTTGCCCTCCTCTTTCTTTACTGTTGAAGCACTAACACACTTCTTTAGTATTCTTCTTCCTTCTCTATATCTCCTTAGCCTCTTTTATCTTCATCTTCCTTTTAACCAGTGGTCCTCAGCCAGGATAGGGACTGCACGGAGGAGTCATACCAGGATCAAGTATGGAGAAACTCCACAACTGCCTGTACCCTGAGATACCTGCCTTCTTCTCCCTGAAATTTTTCCATGCAACTATGTGGTAGAAAAAACCCTGTAGGAAATTTTTGCAAGCCTTCATTTAAACACTGAAACCTATACTTGCTCTGTGTGACAATTCTTCTATGTCAATGATTTTTACATCTGTATGTCTAGTTTTGATTTTGTTCCAAAGCTCTAAACCAGTATTTTCAACTTCCAAATGCCAATGCACATCTCTACGTGAATCTCCTTCACGGTCTTTGTACTGGCTGTTCACTCTTCATAGATGTAAGCTATTCTATAGAGTAGCTAATAGCCAGGTATGCTTATTGAGTGCTTGAAATGTGGCTTACCCAAATTGAGATGTGCACTTAAGTATAAAATATACAGCAGATTTTGAAGTCTTGGCAGAAAAAAAGAATGTAAAATATCTCAATATTTTTAAGTACATGTTGAAATAATATTTTTAAAATATTGAGTTAAGTAAAACGTATTATAAAATTAATTTAACCTGTTTCTTTTTACTTGTTTATGTGGCTTTACAGATAAGGTTTGCTTTATATTTCTACTGGATAATCCTTGTCTAGACCTCCTCACCCCTCCTGGGTCTCTGTATGGTTGGTTCCTTTCTCATCATTTAGATCTCGATACAATGTCACCTCCTCAAATATACAGTATAAGGAACACCTTGCATTTACTTAAATGCAAGTCACTGGGCCACAATCTAAGAGATTCTAATTCAGTGTTTCTAGGATATAAATCTTTGTATAAAGTTCACATTTATCACTTATAATACTGCCAACTATCCATGTCTGAATATACAGTTTGTCAATCATTCAAGTAAAAAATAATGTGCCATGAAAAGGTGCCTAGTTCAACTCTCAACTGAAACAACTGAACATGGGTTTTTCCTCAAGGCCATCATCAGCCATCAGTAGACTGCAGAAGTATTCTATTGATTCTTATTTTTTCCCATCCCACAAAGCATTTTTCAAAAAGATGTATCTAAAAGTAACAATTTAATGAAATATTATTTACTGCTTCAATAAATAGGTGTTTTTTTGCATCTGTGTGGTGGTAAGGAATAAAATGAATCCTAGTACAGTTTGTCACCATTGCCTTGATTTTGCTAAGGGACCAGTAGGTTTACCCACTATTGCTTTTGTATTATTAGTGCAAATGTCAACACAATGAAAAAGGCAAACAACATCTTAATATTACCAAGAAAACAGTTTTGACCAGATACTTTGAAAAGATCTCAGAGTCACCGGGGGCATGAACTACATTTTGAGAACTGCTACTTTATGCAAAACAGCTGTCTCAAAAAAGTTGTTGTTGAAAATCTTACTTCCCAAAAACATTCTTCAAAATATTTAGGAATGACAGAGGAGTCCCTATGGAGAAACATATTTATAACAGATTAGGTTGAAATTGTTTATAATACCAACCACTGGAATTATAACCTCCATAATGAGGTTGCATTTCTTTGTCTATCCTTTGCTATTTGCTACTCTTTAAGGTAAAATATCAGCATTTGGCACAGTAGTAATTCCACATTCTTGGGTCTCTAGTCTTTGTTTCCTTTTTATTTGTTATTCATAAATTTAAACTTGAGATGAGGTGGAAAAAATTATAAATTATTAAAATTAACCTAAAGTTAGAAAATACAAATAAAACAAAAAAAAATTTTAATTGACACAGAACTCAGATCTATCTTCTCCAAAACAAGTTGGAAGGGAAGGCATAAACGTTGTTAACTGTGAAATTTTACCAATCTTTTAAGAAATTAATAATCTTTATAACCTATAAACTGTAGTCCAGAAGACAGAAAAGAAAAAACAACTCCTCCAAATAATTATATAAGAGTAATATAACTTTGACACGTTAACTAGACAAGAAAATATAAAACTAGACAAGGAGAATAAGAGAAAATTATAAACCAATCTGTCTATAAAAATAGATGCTAAAATTCTAAATAAAATATTTGCCAACAGAATCCATCAATGAATTAAAATAAATTTTGACCAAGTAAGATTACTTTCAAGAATTCAAAAATGGTTAAAATTGGGTGAAAAACTATTCAATATACTGAACTAAAAATTAAAAGAAAAAACATGCTCATCTTAAAAGTTATAAAAATAAAACTCATGGTGAAATTCAACATTTAGTCAGAAATGAAAAAATAAAAATAAAAAAACACCACCCTAGCAATAGAAGGAAACTTTAACCTGATAGAAAGGGAGTTTATCGAAAACATTAGCAATTACATAATACTTAATAGTGAAACTTTAAAATCATTCCATTAAAATCAGGGAGAACACAATGATGCTCACTATTTGCCCTATTATTCAAATTTGTAGCAGGGCTACTAGCTAATGCCCTAAATAAGAATAAACAGGTGGTATATCATCCGAAAGCGTTAAACAGTGAAAAACAAAGAAAAACAAAACTAAGTGCCTGTTAATACATCATTTTTGGTTTTTTGGCTACAGTGTTTCCATCTTGTTAAAAGTACAGAAGGTCCTTAAATAACATTGTTTTATTCAATATCATCTAGTTATAAAATTGATGAGGAAAAGATAGACTATTTCCATAGTAACATTGGATAAGAAAATAATCAATTCCCGGCCAGAGCCACTGTCTGTGTGGAGTTTGCATGCTCTCTCCATATCTGTGCAGGTTTTCTCTGGGCACTGCAGTTTCCTCCCATATCCCAACAAAGTGCACATTAGATTAATTTGCACATCTTAATGGTGCCAATCTGAGTCAGTGTGAGTACGTCCTGTGATGGAATGGTGCTCTGTCCAGGGTTGGTTCCCACCTTGCACCCTGAGCTGACAGATTAGGTTTCTGCCACCTGCAATCCTGAACTAGAATAACTGGGTAAATATTGATCTTATTTTATTAGATGTCTTGATTTCTTTTTTTTTTTTTTTTTTTTTTTTTGAGACGGAGTCTCGCTCTATC
>PVKP010011005.1:0-62868 GCA_004027715.1 Plecturocebus donacophilus
TAACAAATATTTACAGAACTCTCCTCCCCAAATCCACAAAACATACATTTTTCTCAGTATCACATTATGCCTATTTTAAAAGTGACCACATAACTGGAAGTAAATCACTCCCCAGCAATTGCATAGCATTTCACAGGTTTAAATAAAATATTGGTTGGCTGCTTATTTGTTATTTTCATCCCCTATTCCTTCCTGTCTCACAATTGTTAAACACAATTAAAAAAAGAGGTTTTTAATACCCATTTTTAGACTGTATTCTAGCCTGGGCAATAAAACAAGAATCCCATTCTCTCTCCCTCTTTCTCTTCCTCTTTCTTTCTCTCTTTCATTCTTTTTTTTTCTTTATTTTGCTGTTTCTTTCTTTCTCCTTTTCTCTCTTTTTCTAAAATCTCTTCCTCTTTCTTTCTCTTTCATTCTTTTTTCTTTCTTTTGCTGTTTCTTTCTCATCTTCTCTCTTTTTCTAAAATCTCTTCCTCTTTCTTTTTCTTTTTTTCTTTCTTTTGCTGTTTCTTTCTTTCTCCTTTTCTCTCTTTTTCTAAAATCTCTTCCTCTTTCTCTCTTTCATTCTTTTTATTCTAAAAAAAAAATAAAATAAAAAAAACTTACAGTTAAACTTTCCTATTTCAAGTAAAGCTTTGAGTTACTTATTTTTATACATATTTATCATGTACCCCTTATTGTTTCTAGGTGTTGATATACTTTAATAAATATGATAACTTTAATATTTCACCATTAGTATATTTCTTTGAAGCTATCTGTTTTAAAAGATATAACATTTATTTGTTGTTAAATTCTGTGTTACAAAATCTGTTAATGGCCAAGTGCAGTGGCTCACGCCTGTAATCCCACCACTTTGAGAGGCTGAGGAGGCAGATCACTTGAGGCCAGGAATTCAAGACCAGCCTGGCCAGCACAGCAAAACCCCATCACTAAAAGTACAAAAATTAGCCAGGCGCTGTGGCGGTCACCTGTAATCCCAGCTTTTGGAGAGGCTGAGGTAGGAGAATCACTTGCTCCTGGGAGGCAGAGGTTGCAGTGAGCCAAGATAGCACCACTGCACTGCAGCCTAGGTGACAGAGTGAGACTCTGTCGAAAAAAACAAAAAAATCTGTTAGCAAAACACACAATTTTAAATTTTAGAATGTAAGTTAGCTTAGATCTATGAAGATTTGTTTCTCCTGTCTCTTCAAGAAATGAAAAGCCAGCTGGGTGCGGTGGCTCACGCCTATAATCTCAGCCCTTTGGGAGGCCACGGTGGGTGGGAGGTTAGGAATTCGATAGCAGCCTGGCCAATACGGTGAAACCCTATTTCTACTAAAAATACAAAAAAAAAAAAAAAAAAAAAATTATCCAGGTGTGGTGGCACAAGCCTGTAAGTCCCAGCTACTTGGGAGGCTGAGGCAGGCGAGTTGCTTGAACCTGGGAGGCTGAGGTTGCAGTGAGCCGAGATTGCACCACTGCTCTCCAGTCTGGGTGACAGAGCAAGACTCCATCTCAAAAATAAATAAATAAATAAAAACCAAAGAAGGAGCTTATAATTGGCATCACTGTGGACAAATTGGCAATGAAAATTCAATACAAATACCTCATTACTTTAAGTTAAGAGAAGATGCTGAGTTACTGTCAGATTAAACTACTCTGTATTCTAACCATGAGTGCACTGAGATTATTTGTACATAGTGTGGCACCCACCCTCCACGTTCATGCAAACAGGCTGTTACATCTTTGACTTCATTGCTGACTGCTTTCTTTCTCTCTCTGTTTCAAACCCCTTGGCCTCTTTGCTATTCCTTGAAAACACATAACCAAGGTCTCTGTTCACCACTGCTGTTCCCTCTACCTGAGGCACATTTCCCCTAGAGTTATCAGATCTTTGAATGTTACCTACTTAGTAAGCCTTCCCTGACCACCTTATTTAAAAGTGTCCCCTTCCCTAACTATGTTGTTTATCTACAACAAGCATATAAAAATGCATGTGTACCATATCAGACATTCAAAAATTGGGTTTTAGAAGGAAGGGAGGAAGAAAGGGGAAAAAAGGATGTGTGTTGTTACTACAGTAAGCTACCTATTGCAATCACAGTTCAAGCTTTGGCAAATGACCCACAATGCACATGTGTAGTCATGTTCTGACAGTGCATGAAGATGACAGTTTGGAATGATAGGTCTAAAACAGGATCTACACAGGACCCTAAACAGCAGCAAATATGTGTGCACTTTTCCTAAAGTCTACCAAATTACTTAAAAGTTAAAAAGCTGATCAAACAACCAGCAAGTGTATTCAGTATAATAGGGATTTTTCCTTCACTAAGATATAAAAGAACAACTGCTTATATGCTAATTATCAAATTATTGTCTCTCAACTCCAAGCCCACTCTTTATTGCCCACTCTCCAAAAGTGGAGATGTGCCCTTTAAATATTTTTTCCTTGACAGCTGGAATGATGTCACGCTTTGTCAGTAGAGGATGCTGTGCTGAAGAGATCTTTCAAGAGGATGGCTTTTCTAGCTGGTTCTGTTGTGCTTGCTTGGCAAGTTCCTTCAGTACAGACAATATTCCCAGTGTCAGGAATGTACAGTACTCACAGCTTTACCGTTTGGGCCTATTGTGCAAGTGGCTTCTCTAGCACTTGGCACCTGCAGCACTGCCCCCACTTCCCTCCACTGCCACCCCAGCTAGCAGCTTTTCCAGATAATGTCCTGTGGTGGTTTTATAGCAGAGTGCTTCTGGTGAGACACCCTCTGTCAACAGCTTTGCCTGGTATTTCAGTGTTCACTTGAGTGGCCAAGCCATGTGGTCAAAGTTAAAAGGCATGTAAATGTTACCTGGGGAAGAGACCAATGCATGATTTGAGGTCACGGAGAACAGACCATAACTACATCAGGCTCAAGTGATACAGTGTTTGCTTACAGCAAAAGGAGAGGAAGGTTGGATCCATTCTAAGTCAACATAGGCCATGTAGCTGCAAACGCCTCACTTTCTGCTCCAGTAGAAAGGCCCTAACCTTCTCCCCCAGGGGATGTAAAATATAGAAATCTGGGGACACACCTGAGGACCACTGATAAATGTGCTTAAGCAGAACAAAGAAGTACATATTGTATCTACGAAAGGAAAACATAATCCCATGCAAGGCAATAAACACAATACAGGCTAGGAAGACTCTCTCTTCATTGGGAAGTATTCCAGGCCCAAGGCTCATTATGTGGCAGCCAGTGGTCAAAAGACTATATGCACAAGACAGCCATTTTCAACACTTGGCATCCTAGAAGGTACAGTTTCACTAAGTTCTGTTGGTCAACAACTCAGCAATCCAGTGAGTCATGACTTCACTCTGCCCAAGTGTTAGGGATGGAGACAGTCTTAAATTACTTATTACTTTAAGTTAAGAGAATATACTGAGTTACTGTCAGATTAAACTACCCTACATTCCAATCATGACTTCATTGAGATTATTTGCACCTATCTTAAATAACAAGATCTGTACTTCAACTTGCAGTCCATCTTCCTTTATTATTATCTTTAATTTGTTTTTCATTTATTGGCCATACTAAACCCAACTTTCTTCCTTGAATGTTCTATCTTAGCCCTAGTAGTGAGTGGCTGCTCTTTTTAGTTGCTATTCCTATATTGTTTAGAATTCGTTTTACTTCTTAGACAATCCCTCATTACTTCAATCCCATTATAGTTAATACATCTTTATTTTAAACTCTCTGTGTGGTTTATCTCTCCAGATTGGATCCAGACTGATTCAGCCTATAATTTATACCAAGTCTTTTCTTTTTAATTTTGATGGATACATGGTAGGCATATATATTTATGGAGCACATGAGATATTTTGATGCAAGTATACAATACATAATAATTATGTCAGGAGGCCAAGTGCAGTGGCTCACTCCTATAATCCCAGCACTTTGGGAGGCCAAGGGCAGATCACTTGAGGTCAGATTTAGAGACTAGCCTGACCAACATGGTGAAACTCCACCTCTACTCAAAATACAAAAATTAGCCAGGTGTGGTAGCAGGCATCTGTAATCCCAGCTACTCAGGAGGCTGAGACAGAAGAATCGCTTGAACCCTTAGGTTGCTTCTGGTAGGCAGAGGTTGCAGTGAGCCAAGATTGCACCACTGCCCTCCAGCCTGGGCAACAGAGTGAGATTCTGTCTTAAAGAAATAATAATAATAATAATCACATCAGGGTAAATAGGGTATCCATTATTTCAAATATTTATCATTTCTTTGTGTTACAAATATTTCAGTAACACTCTTACTTTTAAATGTACAACAAATTGTTGACTATAATCACCCTGTTGTGCTATCAAATACTAGATCTTATTCTATCTAGCTACATTTTTTATTTATTTTTATTTTTGCTGTGAATTTGTTCAGACTAGCTACATTTTTATACCCATTAACAATCACACTTCTACCCCTCATGCCCCCGCTATTCTTTCCAACTTCTGGTAACCATCATGCTATTCTCTATCTCCATGTGTTTGTTTTAATTTTTATCTCCCACAAAGGCGTGAGAACACATGAAGTTTGTCTTTCTGTGCCAGGCTTATTTGACTTAACATAATGTCCTTCAGTTCTATCCATGTTTTTCCAAATGATGGGATCTCATTCTTTTTATGGTTGACTAGTACTGTATTGTGTGGATGAACTACATGTTATTTATTCACTCATCTGTTGATGGACACTTAGGTTGCTTCCAAATCTTGGCTATTGTGAATAGTGTCACAATAAACACGGAAGTGCAGATATCTCTTTGATATACTTATTTCCTTTCTTTTGTGTATATATCAATGTCCATTAGGGATATGGGCCAATAGTTTTCTTTTTTAATGTGCCTTATTATTATTATCAGGCTTTAAGTTCTGGAATACATGTGCAAAACGTGGGGATTTGTTACATAGGTATACATGTGCCATGGTGGTTTGCTGCACCTATCAACCCGTCATCTAGGTTTTAAGCCCTGCATGTATCAGGTATTTCTCCTAATGCTACCCCTCCTCTTGCCTCCCATCCCCTGACAGGCCCCAGTGTGTGATGTTCCCCTCCCTGTGTCCATCTGTTCTCATTGTTCAACTCCCACTTACGAGTGAGAACATGTAGTGATTGGTTTTGTGTTTCTGTGTCAGTTTGCTGAGAATGATGGTTTCCAGCTTTATCCATGTCCCTGTAAAGGACATAAACTCATCCTTTTTATGGCTGCATGGTATTCCATGGTGTATATGTACCACATTCTCTTTATCCAGCCTATTATCGATGGGCATTTGGGTTGGTTCCAAGTCTTTGCTATTGTAAATAGTGTTGCAATAAATATATGTGTGCATGTGTCTTTATAGTAGAATGATTTATAATTTTTTGGGTATATGCCCAGTAATGGGATTGCTGGGTCAAATGGTATTTCTGGTTCTAGATCCTTGAGGAATCACACACTGACAAAAATGTTTTAATGAGCAATTATGCATATGTGTGAAACAAATGATAAAAAAGAAAGCCTCATAAAAAAATAGAAAATATAAGAAAAAATCCCAATGAAAATTTTAGAACTGAAAAATAAAGTAAACAAAATAAAAATCTCCAAAGATGGGCTCAACAGCAGAATGGAGGTGACAGAAAAAAATCCCAATGAACTGGAAGATAGAACAATAGAAACAACCCAACTTAAACAGAGTGAAGTAGACTGAAAAAATGAACAGACACTCAGAAACTTGTAGGATGATAATAAAAGATTGAATATTCCTGTCAATGGAGTCCTGGAAAGTGGGATGAAAGGTCAGGGCTGAAAAAGTGCTTGAAGAAATAATGGTTGAAAATGCCATACATCTGGCCAGAGAAATAAATTTATAGATTAAAGTAGCAGAACAGACCCCACTGGATAACCAGCCATCCAAAACCAATGCACATCAAGACACTCAAACATCTGAAAGACAAAGAAAAATTCATGAAAGCAGCAAAGAAAATGACACCTTATCTATCTTTCTGTCTATATAAGACAATTTTTTATTTTTGAGGTGGAGTTTTGCTCTTTTTGCCCAGGCCGAAGTACAATGGCGTGATATTGGCTCACTGCAACATCTGCCTTCTGAGCTTAAGTGATTTCCCCTGCCTCAGCCTTCTGAGCAGCTGGGACGACAGATGTATGCCACCATGCCTGGCTAATTTTGTATTTTTAATAGAGACAGTGTTTTATCATGTTGGCCAGGCTAGTCTCGAATTTCTGATAGGAGTTCAGATAGGATTTCTATTGCCCAGGCCAGAGTGCAGTGACATAATCTCAGTTCGCTGAAACCTCTACCGCGCAAGTTTAAGCAATTCTCCTGCCTCAGCCTCTGGAGTATCTGGGACAACAGGTATGTGCCACCACATCCAGCTAATTTTTTTGTATTTTGTTGTTGAGACAGGATTTCACCATGTTACACAGGCCGGTATCAAACTCCTGGAGTCAAGTGATCAGCCTGCCTCAGCCTCCCAAAGTGCTGAGATTACAGTTGTGAGCCACTGTGCCTGTTCTCAAGACATTATTATATAAAGGAAAGTGAAGAAAAGCTGTGGCCAGCAGACCTATTCTAAAAAATACCTTAAAAGAAATTCTCTAAAGAGAGACAAAATGATAAAGGAAAAAAATCTTGGAACGAGAAATAACTTTGCAAACAAAACATGACTAAACAGAATAAGCTTTCCATGTCATCTTGAGTTACTACATTAAGTTTGAAGGTTTAAACCATAATTCTAACAGTCTGATGTATTTCTCACTGTATGTAGAGGAAATATCTAAAACAATTATATTGCAAATGGGGAAGGATAAAGGGGCATAAAAGTTTCCATATTTTATTTGAAATAGTTAAACTGATAACAGTAGTAGACTGTGATCAGTTATGTATATATAATGTAGTACCTAGTGCCACCAAATCTCCTCAATCTCTTCCAGAAAACAGAAGGGGAGAAAACAATTTTCATTTCATTTTATGAAGTTAGTACTAGCCTGATACTCAAAACGGGCAAAGAAAGAATATGGGGACAATATCACTTTTGACTATAGATGCAGAAGTCCTTAACAAAATATTAGAAAAAAATTCAGCTATTCCTTCCTGTAGGTGACAGCTTTTAAAAAAAAATCCAGCTATTTATAAAAAGAATTATGTATCATGACCAAGTGGATTATCTCAGAGATGAAAGGCAGTCGCAACTATTGAAAATCAATCAGTATAATCAACTATATTAACAGCCGAAAGAAGAAAAATCACATAATCATGTAAATTAATACTGAAAAAGCATTTGACAAGCTTCAACACCAATTCATCATTCTCAGAAAAATAAGAATAGAGAGGAAACTTTCTCAACTTTATAAAAAGCATTTACAAAAAACCTCTATAGCCAGGCACAGTGGCTCACGCCTGTAATCCCAGCACTTTGGGAGACAGAGTCAGGCAGATCACCTGAGGTCAGGAGTTTGAGACCAGCCTGGCCAACATAGTGAAACCCATCTCTACTAAAAATACAAAAATTAGCCAGGGGTGGTGGCATGCACATGTAGTCCCAGCTACTTGAGAGGCTGAGGCAGGAGAATTGCTTGAACCCAGGAGTTGAAGGTTGCAGTGAGCCAAGATCACACCACTGCATTCTAGCCTGGGTGACAGAGCAAGACTCCATCTCAAAAAATAAAATATATTTAATGGTGAAAGACTAAATGCTTTTCTCCGAAGATCAGGAATAAAGCAAGGATGTGTGTTCTCGCTGCTCTTCTTCAATATATTGTTGCAACTCCTAGCCAGTGTAATAAATCAAAACAAGGAAATAAAAGGCAACACATCAGGTAGGAAGAAATGTGAGAGTTCCTTTTGCAGACTGCATGCTTGTTTACATAAAACATTTCAAAAAATTTACAAAAAAAACCTGAATTCAATTGTATTTCCACATGCTAGCAACAAACACAAACACTAAGATTAAAAATACGATGGCTGAGCGCAGTGGCTCACATATGTAATCCCAGAACTTTGGGAGGCCAAGGAGGGCAAATCCAAGGTCAAGAGTTGGAGAACAGCATGATCAACATGGTGAAACCCTGTCTCCACTAAAAATACAAAAATTAGATGGGCATGGTGGCACGCACCTGTAATCCTAGCTACTCAGGAGGCTGAGATAGGAGAATCGCTTGAATCAGAGAGGCAGAGGTTGCAGTGAGCTGAGATCACGCCACTGCACTCCTGCCTGGGCAACAGAGCGAGAATCCATCTAAAAAAAAAAATATATATATATATATATATATAGTACCAAATACAATGCCATGAATAATCACTCAAAAAAATAAAAAAAAGGGAAGAGGCTGAGCATAGTGGCTCAGGCCTGCACTTTCAGCACTTTGAGAGGCCAAGGAGGGTGGATTACCTGAGGTCAGGAGTTCAAGACCAGCCTGGCCAACATGGTGAAACTCCATTTCTACTAAAATTATAAAAATCAGCTGGGCATGATGGTGGGCACCTGTAATCCCAGCTACTTGGGTGGCTGAGGCAAGAGAATAGCTTGAAACTGGGAGGTGGAGGTTGCAGTGAGCCAAGATTGCACCATTGCACTTAAGCCTAGGTGACAGAGTGAGACTCTGTCTCAAAAATAAATAAATAAATAAATAAAAGTGAAAAAATATTTAGGTGTAAATTTAATATAACATGTATAGGACTTATATATCAAAAGCTACAGAATGCTAATGAAGAAATAAAAAGGGATCTAAATAAATGCAGAAAATTGTTATTGTATTGAAAGATAGATATTAATTTACCCCAAATTGATAGACAGGCTTGATCAATTTCCTATGAAAACCTCAGCAAGACTTTTTATAGATCTAGACAAGATTATTCTAAAATGTATATGGAAAGTCAAAGAACAAAAATAGCTACAACAATTTTGAAAAAGAATAAAGTAATCTGATTTCCAGACTGGTTACATAGCTACAGTAATCAAGACTGTGTAGTATTAGCAGACATAGACACTTCAATCAACGAACAGAACAAAAAATGCAGAAGTAGACCCATACAAACATGCTCAAGTGATCTTTGACAAAGGTGCAAAAGCAATTCAACGAAGGAAAGATAGACTTTTTAACAAATGATGCTGTATGGACATCTATATTTCCATAGGCCAAAAAAAAAAAATAGAAGGAAATTCCATGTAGTCGCATATCTCCAATAAAAATTAACTGAAAAATGGAGCCCAGACTTAAAAGGAAAACTAAAAAATGTTTAGGAGACAATAAAAAAAAATTGTTGGGATCCAGGGCTAGTCAAATGTCCTTAGAATTGACACTAAACTTGTGACTCACAAAAGCAAAAATGTATGAATTGGACCTCATCAAATTGAAAAACTTTGCTATTTGAAAGACCTTGTTAAGAAGATGAAAAATGGAAGAATATATTTGCAAACCATATATTTGACAAAAGATTAGCATCTAGAATATATATAAGAAATTCTCAAAATTCAACAAGAAAAAAAAAAATCAACCCAATTAGGAAATGGACAAAATGTATAAAGAGACACTTTACCGAAGAGGATATACAGGTGACAAACTAGCACATGATGCAATGTTCAACATCATGGCTACTGGGAAAGTGCAAATTAAAACCACAATGAGCTATTGCTACATACCCACCAGAATGGCTAAAGTAAGAGACAGTGGCAAATGATGACACCACCAAATGTTGGCAAGGATATAGAGAAATAGAATCACTTACATGTTGTTGGTGGAAATGTAAAATGGTACAGCTACTCTGGAAAATATTTTGGCGGTTTTTATAAAAGCTAAATACACAACTACTGTGTGACCCCAGAAGCTATACACTGGGGCATTTTTCCCAGAGAAATGATTATATATATTAACACAAAACATTGTACATGAATGTTTATAGACACTTTATTTGTAATAGTCAGAACTGGAAACAACCCAAATGTTCCCCAATGGTTGAACGGTTATCTTAACTGTGATGCATACATGCCATGGAATATCACTCAGTAATAAAAATGAACAAACTAATAATATGTGCATCAAGCTGCATGAATCTACAAAGAATTATGCTGAGTAAAAAAGTCAATCTGCAAAATGTTACATACTGTGTGATTCCACTACTATAAGAAAATTGGAAATGGAGAACAGAATAGTGATTGTCAGGAATTAAGGAAGTGGTGGAAGCAGAGGGAAGTTGGTGGGGCTATAAAAGGGCAACATGAAAGATCCAGGAAATGTCCTTTAACTTGATGTATCAATGTTCAATATCCTGGTTGTGATATTGTACTATAATTTTGCAAGATGTAACCGTTGGGAGAAACTGGGTAAAGGGCACATGCAATTTCTTTGCATTATTTTTTTTATAACTGCTTGTGAATCTATAAATATCTCAAAATTTAAAACAGTTTTTAAAAGACTTAATGAAAAAACCCAAGTCTTTGACTTCATGGAGTTTATAATCTAGTTGGGAAGGGAGATAATGGATTATTTTTTAAAGTACAGAAGTATATAACTCAAACAGTAACCTCATCTAGTTATGAGGGAAGGCTTTTCTGACTTTTGAGTGACATTTACCAACAGTTATAAAAGATAAGTAGGAGTTGACTAAGTGAAGGAGAGTGGGTTGTTGCAGGTCTTCCAGAACTGAGGAAAGAGAATATGTAAAGACCCAGGGTTGGGAAGGAGCATGACACATTGGAGTGATGAAAAGAGGGCTGAATGGCTGGAGCAGTGAACCAGAAGCAATAAGATGGTTTCAGATGAGGCTGGACTGTTAGGCTACATCAAGCAGGAGTTTGTAGGCAGCTCTAGGATTTTGGCCTTTTAAACAGTGAAAGAAACTGAAAAGTTTTGAGATAGGATCTTGCTCTGTCGCCCAGGCTGGAGTGTAGTGGCATGATCAGAGCTCACTGCAGCCTCAACTTCCCGGGCTCAAGCAATCTGCCTGCCTTGGCCACCCAAGCAGCTGGGACTACCTGTAGCTATCCCACCTCAGCCTCCCAAACTGTTGGGATTACAGGTGTGACTCACTGTACCCAGCAAAATGAAAAAGTTTTAAGCAGGAGAGAAATTTATGCAGAATATTACTTTAAAAAGATCACTCTGACTGCACTGTGGAGATTGGATTAGGGAGGGAAAGCAAGATCATTAAGGAAGCTAGGTCCAGGTCTCATGTGATGAAACTGGGATTTTGCTAAAGCAGTAAAAATTAAAAAAAAAAAAAAAAAAAAAAAAGGACGTATTTAAGTGGTATTTAGGAGGTAGAATTCACAGGGCTTGGCACTGAATTGGTATCGGAAAGAAAGATTTTCAAGACTATTTATGGTTTTATGCTTTAATAATTAGATGGCAGGTGGTGCAATTCCCTGAGATAAATATTCAAGTTTTACAAAAAAGACGATGAGTTTGGCTTTTTACATTTGATTTTGAAGTGCCTTTGAGAGATCCAAGTCAAATAGAAATGTCAAATAGGTAACTGAGTACATAAAATTGTACCACACAGAATGATCTGGGCTGGTGGTATGAATTAAGAGTCATTGTAGGCAATTTGCATGGATGACAACATAAAAGGAAAGAGTGTAGGGTAAGACCAGATCATAAGATAGAGCCTTGAAGGACAATTTTATTATTAGTAATATTATTACTATTTTTATAGAGACAGGGTCTTGCTATGTTGCCCAGGCTGGTCTCAAACTCCTGGGATCAAGTGATCTTCCTGCCTCAGTCTCCCAAAGTGTTAGAATTATAAGTGTGAGTCACTGCACCTCGCTAGGGGAACAATTTTTAGTGGTGAGGTAGAGGAGGATGAATCAAGAAAAGACAAAGTCATATGATCAGAGAAATAGGAGGGAATCCAAGAGAATATAATGCCAGAGAAACTGAAGGTCTTCAAAGAGAGTGTTCAAGAACTCATGCTGAGAAGTTACAAAAGGTTAGAACCAAAAATGTTTTGGATTTAGCCTCATGGTGGTTCTATTTGTCTGTTCTCGAATTGCTATAAACAAATATTAAAGACTGGGTAATTTATTAAAAAAAGAGGTTTAATTGGTTCATAGCTCTGCAGGCTGTAGAGGAAGTTTAGTGATATTTGCTTCTGGAAAGGCCTCAGGGAGCTCTTTACTTATGGTGAAAGGCAGAGCAGGAGCAGGTGCTTCACATGGTGAAAGCAGGAACAAGACAGTGAGGTGGGAGATGCTACACACTTTTAAACATCCAGATTTCATGAGAAATCACTATCTCAAAGACAGTATCAAGAGGGATGTGCTAAACCATTCATGAGAAATCCACCCCCATGATCCAATTACCTCCCACCAGACCCCCACCTCCAACACTGTAGATTACATTTCAGTAAAAGATTTGTGTACAGATCCAAAACATATCAGAGGTCTTTGGTGACTTTGGAAAGACTTGTTTGGCAGATTAATGGTGGAAGAAGCCAAATTACTTTATCAAAGGCTATGCCATGTGCTGAATCACAGGTAAGAACATTAGGCTAAAATTCAGTTTTTGAATATATTATATATGTCACTGGGTAAATAAGTCAATGTATTATGTGAGGGAGGAAAATTATTCACACTATTCAGATTTTTAAAACTGAGTCTTAGAGATGTTAATGTCACATAACTATTAAGTATTTAAAGTCAAGATTTGCACCTGCTCAACATGCTGATTCGCTAAACAAAGGCATTATCAAGCAAGGAAAGATTCATGTTTTCCTTGTTTTTTTCGTTTGTTTTTTTGTAGAGACAGGGTCTCACTCTGTCACCCAGGCTGGATTGCAGTGGTGTGATCATAGCTCACTGCAGCCTCAAACATCCTGGGCTCAAGCGACCCTCCTACTTTAGTTTCCCAAGGATCTGGGACTACAGGCATGCACCACTGTGCCTGGCAAAATTTTTTGTTTTTATTTCTTGGGTCCCCCTGTGTTGACCAGGCTGGTTTCAAACTCCTGGCCTCAAGTGATCTCTTGCTTCAGCCTCCCGAGTGGCCAGGAGTACAGGCTGGAGCCACCATGCCCAGAGTTTTTCATTGATTGTTTCCTCTCATTTTTCATATAAGCTGAGACAGAATGCATGACTTGTGAACACTCTAGAATTTAGGCTTATTGATTTAAAAACATTAATTAGGGAAAATATCAAACATACACAAATTTATAGAGAATAGCATTGAGTTCTAGAACTCTGAAATAAGGAAAAGGAAAAAAAGAATAGCATAATTAATTACCATCAACATTTACTGACTCATGGCATTTCTGGTTTAATGTATACCCCTAGCCATCATCCCTCCTCCTTTTCTGCCCTCCCTACCCTAGCAAATTATTTCAAGGCAAATCCAGTCATAGCTCTTTCTAAAATCCATAGCATATTTTATTCAAAGTTGTCAGTTTTGCCTGCTATAAACTTCCACTTTTAAACATCTGACCAAATTATCTGATAGTTTAAATAGAAGAGCAGGAAATAAAATTACACCTGAAAGTTATGTAAGAGCAGGAAATAAAATTACACCTGAAAGTTATGTAAGATTTAAAGTTAGTTTTTCACTTCCTACAGGTGAAAGAACCATTTAATTTATTTAAAGACCACAGGTGACTCAAGTAAACTGATGTTTCTTTTGAAGTTTAGCTGCTTCCTTTCTGCCAGTTGTTTACTATAATAAAATGATCAGAAAAACTTCATAAATTTTCACATGTAATATTTTATTTTAAAATTTATAAAGGCATGGCTTTGTTCACGATTGTTTATAGAGGTGAGATAATGCAAATAACAACGAGGAAATTTTTATTTATTTTGAGATGGAGTTCTCTCTTGTCACCCAGGCTGGAGTGCAATCACGTGATCTCAGCTCACTATAACTTCCACCTCCTGGGTTCAAGTGATTCTCCTGCCTCAGCCTCCTGAGGTGGGCACCTGTAATCTGGGATTGCAACTAATTTTTGTACTTTTTTTTAGTAGAGATGGAGTTTCTCCATTTTGGCCAGGCTGGTCTCAAATTCCTGACCTCAGGTGATCTACCCAGCTTGGCCTCCCAAAATTCTGGGATTACAAGCATGAGCCACCATCCCCACCCCCCCATATTTGTATTCTTTTAAAGGTGATCTCTGATTTTTTTTAAAATATGATTTTTTTAAAGATGAGGTCTCACTGTGTGGCCCAGGCAGATTTTAAACTCCTGAGTTCAAGCAATCCTCCTGCTTCAGCCTGAGCCACTGCACCCAGCCAGATCTCTACATTGTATACATCACAAAGCACGTTTGGAGATCACTTGTCCTTGGTCCCCATGAAGTCACGGTTCCTCTGTGTGCTTTATGTGACATCACTAACTGAATGGTAGCCCTTGCTACATCAGGTGCTGAAGGCTGAGATGGTGAGAGCATGAGTGATAAGATGCTCTCTCCCCTTGCTCTCTTTCTGAAGGTGACAAACTCCATCTTTTTTCTGAAGTCTTACTAAAGGTGGGAATCTTTTTTCTTCACTTCAATTTAAAAAAATTATTATTTTTTTATAGAATAAACAGAGTGGGCTTTTAAGAGCAACAAGTTGATTTTATATTTATATACAAACACTGCATAGTGTTAGACACTTATAAATAGGTTGATGAATATTCATTGTATATGATAGATACACAAGCAGTTTGGCTGTGAATATATTAAACTTATTGAAAAAATTTTTAAATTTGAGATTTTACATATTTCTGACTTTTTCAAAATTTCAGTTTAGAAGAAAGTTGAAATATAGCCCAGCTCTCTGTAGCTCTAGGTACTCCAAACCAAGTGTTTCAAGAGTCACAAAGAGCTGTGATAGTTGGCAGTTTAGGGGGCAAGAACACTTAAACTCTTTCTGTTCCTCCCCTCCCAACTGGGCAGTTGTATTTATTAAGCATCTGCACCATCCTTTGTTGAAGAAAGGGCTCCCCACCTAAGTTTGATAATCAATGGTCTACAAAAATAGCACTTTGATGAAATCTGATATCCTGGGAGGGAGGCATTTGGGGAACCCTGAATTCAGAACAGAAATAGGAAACAGGTTCCATTTGACAGTTTATTTAATATGTTCAGAATAGAAGGTAGAGAAACAAGTATTGTAATCAAGAAAATATTCATGTACAGAGGAATATAGTGAACATACAATATTTCTAAATATTGCACATTCACCATATCTATAAACAGGTCTTTATTTTATGATAAGCACTTTTAATAGAATTAATGTGCAGTTATGATTTTTTAAATTGGCAAACATGCAAAATTGCATTAAATAAGTCATGTCAGATAATTATCCTGTGTTTAATATTTATTTACAGCTTATAATTAATGTTTAATCATTTTCTTATGGGTGGTGGGAATCTGAATTACACAGCACCAAAATATGTTATCAGCGGCAAATCCATACGGGTCTGCAGCAACAATTCTTGCCTCCTCAGGAGAAAGAATTCGACTACGGGGCATAGGGCAGAAGAGACCAAGGCAAGTTTTAGAGCAGGAGTGAAGGTTTATTAAAAAAAACTTTAGGGCAGGAATAAAAAGAAAGTAAAGTACACTTAGAAGAGGGCCAGGACAAGTGCCCCATTTGACCTTGGACTTCCAGCACCTTGCATGCTTTCCCCTTGATTCTTCCCTTGGAGAGGGCTGCCCATTAGCACTCTGGAGGTGAGCACGCGCAGTGTGTTTACTGGAGTTGTACACATGCTTACTAGAGGCGTTCTTCCCTTAACAACTGAATGTCATCGAGGTCATATGCCAGTTAAACTCTTCCATTTCACCTCTTAATATGCATGCCTGAGCCCACTCTGCCAACTCCTGAGATCTTATTGGGAAGCTGCTGACCACCAGTTTTCTATTGGGAAACTGCCTTTCCCTGGGGCAGGCTGCAACCAATTATTTTAGAGAGACACTTTAACAACTGCCTGACCATCACCTGATGGTCGCCTGACATTCTGGTTGGGGCAGGGGGCGCCCTTTCTTGTCCTGTTTATGCCTGACTAGATACCTACTGTAACCATTTATTTTTCAACATATATTCATTGAAAAGTGATGGAAATACAAAGTAGGAAAAGTTATGGTTCCTGCCCTCAAGAAAATCCATCTAGTGGGACTGAAAAGAAAATTTACGAGTATTTACGGCAAAGTGAGGTGAAGAGATAAGATGATTCACAGTTGGCATGGCTGGGGCAGGTTTCATGACAGAAAAAGGCTTGAGCTGCTACTTGAAAGAAACACAAGACTTTGCAAATTGGGGTGGAAAGCTAAGGGATGCTAGGCAGAGGGCTGATGTGAGCCAGAAATACAATGTAAAGAGCTGTTCACAAGACAATGAGGGGTTTCAACATGGAATAATGAGAGAATTGATTGGAGCAAAAGGTTAGGGTGAGGAGGTGAAGAAAATTTTTATTTTGTGGGGAAGGTTAGGGAACAGGGTCTTGCTCTGCAGCCTAGGCTGGAGTTCAGTAGCAGGATCATAGCTCACTGCGGCATGGAACTCCTGGGCTCAAGTGAGGCTCCCGCCTCAGCCTCCTGAGTAGCTGGGACTACAAGGTACTTGCCACCAGGCCCTGGGATTTTATTTTTGAATCCAAGGTTCTCAGTTACCCCAAGGTGAAAGTAGGGTAACAATGTGTATTGCCTTTAGGGGTTCCTATGGAAGTCTCTAAAAGGGTTACTTCTACCCTCCCACTGTGAGAGATTCTGATTTTTTCCTTCTTTGCTGTCCAGGTGAGAATGTATATAGTATAATAAAGGATGTTACTAGATGACATGTGCTGCACACCTGAGCCTCGTGGAGGCTGAAGGAAAGGAGGCTTCTGTAGAAAATAACTCAGTGAGTGTTTTCAGACAGCTGGGTTATATGTATGAAGACGAAAGCTTTGGGCCAGGTGCGGTGGCTCATGCCTGTAATCCCAACACTTTGACAGGCCAAGGCTGGCAATCACTTGAGGTCAGGAGTTTGAGACCAGCCTGGCCAACATGGTGAAACCCTGTCTCTACTAAAAATACAAAAATTAGCCAGATGTGGTGGTGTGGGCCTGTAGTTCCAGCTACTCGGGAGGCTGAGGCAGAAAAATAGCTTGAACCCGGGAGGCAGATGTTGCAGTGACCCAAGATCGAGCCACTGCCCTCTAGCCTGGATGACAGAGTGACTCTGTCTCAAAAAAGAAAAGAAAGTTTGGTTACTGGTGTGTTAGGCTTGGTGGGAGAAACTGAAGGCAAGGAGATGTGAAGAGTTGACTGCAATTGTATAGGAACTGAAGAGGCAGAAAGAATATCTGAATTTTTGATGGCAAGAATGTGAATGTCAGAAAAAGCAAAGTGGAGCAGACACTGTACTAAGCATAACCACCTTTCAAAGTAGGTATTGTTTCTATTTTACAAACAAAATTTAGATATCAAATACAAATCCAAGTTATATAGGTTTTAGTGAGTTGGGCTCTGAATTCAGGTTCGTCTGACTCTAAATTCTACTAACACACTATGAATTTAATTTTGAGTTTCTAACAGATGAACAGAAAAAGAGACAAAAGATGAGCTTGCTTTTGAGGTTTAATGTAGGGGTAGGTGGTCCAGCAAGCATCTGGAAAAGTGGCATTTGGCTTTAGAGATGTTGGGTATAGAGTATTGAAAATTATTTGCATAGGTCTGACAACAGTAAGGATTCCAAGGGAGACTATTAACAGCTGAAAAAGAAAAGAGAGAGCAAAGGCTTGAACAACAATAATAGTTCCAGGTTAGGAAGAAAAATGGGGTTATTGAAAAAGCAGAAAAGGAGTAGGAAGTTATGAGAAATAGGAAGGGTAGCATCACCAAAAATAGAACACTTGTACTTAGGAAAAGATTGTCAAAGCTGTTGGATACTGCAGATGTCAGTGAGGCAGGTCTAATTTGGCAATTAGAAAAAAAAAAAGTAGTTTCATTTCAGAAGAGCATGACAAAGAAGCCAATCAGTAACTAATTAAAAATCCAAATAGTAAAGATAGGGAAACAGATAATTTACTAAAATCTATAGACACTTCTTTTGAGATCATGAAAAAAACGAAATGAAAGAGAAATTATCACATGGTAGGTAGGCAGAAGAATGAGGTCTGGGGAGGGTTTCAATATTGGGCTTCTTTATAACTTGGTAAGGAAAGAGCCTGTTGAAAGGGTAAAAGATTGAAATGCAGGTAAAGAAAGGAAAATAACTTCCTTAATGGGAAAAAGTTATTAATTTAAAAAATAAAGAAAATAGTAATAACAGTTGTAATCAACCACAAAACTTGCATAAAATAAGTTAAAGGCCATTCTTAAATCCTCCAACATACAAACCCTTTCCTACACCATCTCTCCTGTTAATAGTTTGGTGCAAATCTTTTCCAATATTTTCCTTTATTTAAAGAAGCATCACTCTTCTCTTTCTCTGCATCTGTTCCTAAATAAACCTGTTACTAAATAAAAATAAAATGGTGCCATATATGTATGTGTATATATTTATGTTTTCAAATTATGGTTTTTTTTTCATTATATCTATCACAGAGATTTTTCTAGGCTAATATTTAGGGCTCACCCAGGTAGGTTAATATTTACACTCATACCAAATCCATTTAATTCATTTTAGCAGTTGTATAGTGTTCCTTTGTTTGGCTAGATCATAATTTGCATCCAAATTTCTTTTTTAAAAAACTTATTTTTAATTTTGTATAGAGGTGAAGTCTCACTATGTTTCGGACTCTTGGGCTCAATTGAGCCACCCACCTCAGCCTCCCAAAATGCTGAGATTACAGGTATGAGCCACCACGCCCAGCCTCAATGTGTATAGAAATTTCTTCACTGATGTACCTTTTTCGGTAGCTTAATTCTGAAAAGTGGCTTGCTCTGTATTGTGGGTTGAATAGTCCCCAAAGATGCCCATGCACTAAGCTTTAGAACCTGTGAATGTTACCTTATATGGCAAAAAGTATTCTGAAGATGCAGTTATTAACTTAATCACCTCTACTGGATATTGAAATAGGAAGTTTATCCTGGATTTCCTGGGTGAGCCCTAAATGTAACCACAAGGCTACGTGATGGCAGAAGCTGAACAAAGCAGTGTCAGATAGATCAAAGATGCTGCATCTCTGGCTTTGAAAAAGCAGGAAGGTGGCACAAGCTAAGGGATATAAATAGCTTCTAGAAGCTAGAAAAAGCAAGGAAATAGATTCTCCCCTGGAACCTCCAGAAGAAAATAGTCCTTCTGATACCTTTATTTTATTTGTTTTTTTATTTATCCCACAATACTCATTTTGGATTTCTGGCCTCCAGAAGTACAAGAGATACATTTGTGCTGGTTTCGGTTACTGAGCTTGTGATACTCCAATATGACTTTGTCTGAACTCTATTATATATGCAAAGACCCTACTTCCAAATAAAGTCGTATTCGTAAGTATTAGGGTTAGGACTTGAACATAACTTTTCTGGGGGCACAATTCAATTCACACACTCATTTTCAAAAAGTCAATTCAATCTGTGAGTGGTTTTAAAATTTGGTTTCTGGGAACCTACCATTTAATCTTGGAATTGTTACTGCCTCATTCCAAAGACAAAATTCGTTCTGGATTTGAGATTTTAGGAGGTCCCAGAAGAAATAGCTGAACATAGATGGATATTTTGGAAATAATTCTTGTGGTATGGAGCAGAGAACATCCCAGTTATACATATGTAGCATATTATTTTATAAAGTTAGTGACTGAGCAAAACCAAAGACCGTATTTTTGTATACACATATGCAGAATATGTGTATGTGATCTATGTATGACTATGTCCTAAAGAAAAGCAGCAAAGTGAGGGGACGTGGACGGCAGGGATGGCACAGGCAGGAGCACGAAAGATTCCGCGGTGTGGAGGGTTCGTGGGTGTTTATAATTATCCTCCATTATTTACATGTACACATATGCATTCATTAGCTATATTTTTGTATGCATTAATATGCTACAAAACAGCATATTAGTTATGTTTTAATGTAAAATTGCCTATGTAATACAAAATTTTAAAGAAAAGGAATACAGGGCCGGGCATGGTGGCTCACGCCTGTAATCCAAGCACTTTGGAGGTCAAGGCGGGCGGATCACCTGAGATCGGGAGTTCAAGACCAGCCTGACCAACATGGTGAAACCCCGTACCCCCACCAAAAAAAAAAAAAAAAAAAATAGTATACAGATAGCAGAAAACATGCTTTGAGAAAAAAGCGTAATGCACTAGGCCCAGAAATTAACATTGGAAAGAGGCAACAACTGTTTTCATCAAGCTGACTTTTCCAGGTGTTATTCAGAAAAGCTGACCGCTAAAAACGCACTGGGTCAACTCACGCTAATTATGAAACTACAAGTAAAATAATCCGTACTTCTATGTAACTCAAGTACCAGCAAATCAGGAAGCTCACAGAGGGACGAAAAACATTCCCAGAACCATAGCTCCCATGCTGGTTCGCCACCTTCCCGGTGGAAAAATCCTTTTCTCAGAAATTTCTAGTCAGCTCAAAGACATTGCCCTATTCCAAAATGGCTCCAGCGCCCACAACTTAAGTATAGCGCAAGTCCGGAAGTTACGCAACCTCAAAAGGTAGCGCGCCCTTACCCGTGGGGAGAGTTTCCGCCATTTTTGAAAATTGGAAAGGTCCTGGTTTCTAACCGTAGTTGCCGACGCAATGGCAGCCTTTGCCCTGGAACCCCAAGCGCCTGCGTTAGGTGAGTTAAAAACTGCTTTTCCTTGCTGGCACTGCCATCCATGCCCTGGGTCTGGAAGTGGGCAAGACTGAAAGGCAGTCGTGCGGCTCTCGTCTGCTGATTTCAGTCGCGGAGGGGGAACCCTTGGGTGCCCCGAAGTTCCTAGTCGGTCCCCTACTCGACGCGTCGCCTCGGTACTACCAAGGCGGCGCCAGGAAGCTGTGGGCCCTGGGAGGGTGAAGAAAAGGCCGTCGGGCGGTGACTGAGCTGTGTTTGTGCCCCCACACGTCGGCCACGCCAGACTGGCCCATACCTTAACCTCCTTCTAATACCCGAGAAGCGATGCTGTTTGCTGTATTCCCTGGTCCCCGGAAGCGTCCCTGAGAGAAACTGACCGCGGTACACGTGGGTGGGCGGTGCCCTGAACTGTGTGGGTACAGTCCACTGCTTCTTGAACAACTTTGCTTCTAGATCCTGTTTGGACTCCTCTTTTCCGGGTTTTACAGAAGGAATCTGTTATTAATGGAAGCTTTAATCGTTCCACATTTAATCAGCCGGGTGGTTGGTAATCATTGAGATATTGACCTTAATAGCAAGCTAGGAGTTCTCACGATATTCTCGCCATTATCTGGGGAAAGTCACTCTTAAGTATTATAGGAGGTATTTTTCTCTAATAAGTCACGATCTGAATTTTTAAAGATTCATTCCCATTATTCATTGCGGAGACTCGTTGAAATATGTCGTCTTTGAAAAAAATCTGCCAATTAACAGCACGCACGTTCCTTGTTTTCCTGCTGAGTTTTGCCACTTGTGAGAACCATCGAAAATTTTGGAACGGAAAATAAACCGTCTTACTGTTACAGAGATTTACCCGAAAGGTTATAATTTCTGAGCTTGGAAAAGAGAGCAAGTGTGATATGTATAGTACAGAATAAGTCTTTTTAGATTTGAAGGGTATGTAATACTTGCCATATTTGGTGTAAAATAAGTTCCTTTTAAGAATAGAGTCACTTGGCCGAGAGTGCGGTGGCTGACGCCTTTAATCCCAGTGCTGGGAGGCGGAGGCGGATCACGACGTTGGGAGATCGACAGCGTTCTGGCCAAAATGGTGAAACCCCCGCCTCTACTAAAAATACAAAAATTTAGCTGGCGTGGTGGCTCGCGCCTGTAATCCCAGCTACTCGGGAGGCTGAGGCAGGAGAATCCCTTGAACCCGGGAGTGGGAGGTTGCAGTGAGCCAAGATCGGGCCACTGCACTCTAGCCTGGCGACAGAGCGAGACGTCATGTCAAAAAAAAAAAAAAAAAAAAAGTAACTTAAACTGCTTTAGTATGTCATAAAAAACTAAATGCATGACGATACTCTGCATTAAAATTTATATACAGATGTCCTGGTATTTAATATATTTTTAGGGATCAGAAAACTCTTCAGTTCCAAAGTTTTCTATTCAACAGAAACATTTTGGAGTGCCCATTATTGGGGTTACAAATGTGAATAAACCAATCCCTGTATATTGCCTCTCCAGAAACCTGACATTAGCCAGTATTAATGATCAAGTCCAGATTTTGCAGATATTCCAGGTATCTACTGGTGTGGTAAAACTAAGGGTTGACTTCAACAAACTGTGCTAGCTGAGTAGGTATCTTTTAGGAGCACAGTCTGTGAAATGGAATTGAGGACATGGAGCATCTTTTCCTTAAGTTTGCCTTAAGTGAAATTTAGCCTGAGGGGTGGTTAGTGACTGTCCTAATTAAGAGCCCATGGTGCTCTCCTTGCTGTCTGGTGCTTTCTTTCTGCCCTCCCTGCTGTCTGGCGCTTGCTTTCTTCTTTTCCTTCCTTCTTTCCTTCCTTATTCCCTCTCTCCCTCCTTCCCTCCCTTCCTCTTTTTTGAGACTGGGACTTGCTCTGTCACCCGAGCTGGAGTGCAGTTGTGCAATCTCAGCTCCTTGCAACCTCTGCCTCTGGGCTCAAGGTATCCTCCCACCTCAGCCTCCCAGTGGCTAGAACCACAGGCATGTGCTACCACTCCCAGCTACTTTTTGTATTTTTGGTAGAGACAGGATTTCGCCATTTTGTCCAGACTGATCTTGAACCGAGCTCAAGCAGTCCCGCCTGCTTCAGCCTCCCAAAGTGTTGGGATTACAGGCTTGAGCCTTCTATTGTGTCTGTATGTATCCAGATATATCAAAACTTTTCTTAAGACAATTCTTACTTTATGTTACCGTATTTTTTTTTCTTTTAGGGAGGGGGAGTGAATGTAGTAAATGTTACGAAAACTTTGCATTTAATATGGTATTATATATGTTAAGAATATGCTTTTGTTTAGACTTTTGGTTTAATTTTAGTGGATGGTCTTAGGAAATATTTCTGTAGTGCCATGTAACATAGTAACTAGGACTTTATGAAATAATTACAATGTAATTAGAGTTTTAGCGTTTGCTTTATCCACTTACTGAATTTGCTTTTTCGTCTTTTATACACTTGTGTTGTTATTATCTAGGCGTGGTACAATGGAAGATAAGAGGAAGAATAAATAGTTGGCAGCTTTTGGATATCAAGAAACAGATTTTTAAGGCTGTCTAGAAGTTAAGTAATAGTTAATAAAAAGCATACAAATAACATAGCAAACATTTGACCCTTCTGAGTGCCATGAGTCACACTCAGGCGTGTCACCTAGTTGAAAATTATTTTCATAAGCAGAGATTGCAAATTCTACATTTATACTTTAATCACTCATTTTTTGCTATTATAAAATACTTGTAGAAGATAAGAATTAGTATTTATTGAGCACTTAACTGTGTATCAGGTATCAGGTCAAGTGCTATGCTTGCTATAATTGTAACAGTAGCTCTGTGAGTAGATGCTAGCCATGCTTACTCCCTTTTGCTGAGAGAACTTGAACCCATGCCTTTGTCTCCATAGTACATTGTTTTCCTTATTCTGCTATTTTGCTCTGAATTTAGAATTACATAGCTCACTCATCTTCATAAGGGAAACAGTATCTACTCTGTAGATTGGGAGGATTAATTTTTGTATCAACAATTGTGAAGTTTCAGTTGTCCCTTTAAATTGGCTTTATATTAGGGAGATATTTAATGATCATTCTTTTTTTTTTTTTTTTAATTTTAGAGATGAGGTTTCACTGTGTTGCTCAGGCTATTCTTGAACTCTTGAGCTCAAGTAATCCTCCCGCCTTGGCCTCCCAAAGTGATGGGGTAGGATTACATAGGATTACAGGTGAGAGTCACCATGACCGGCTGTGATTATTCTTGATGTAAACTAATGATTAAAAAAAAGAACCAAAAATAAGTTTTCCAACTCTTCTCAGCATGTTTCTGAGTTAGGGTGCTAGTTATCACTGTTATTTCATAAGTTCTCTAATATGTGCATGGTTACAGTTTTATCACAATAATGCACTTTTTATGGGGAAGAAAAAGAATTTGTCAAGCTAAACTCACTGTGTTTAGTATGGTTAGACTTTGTATAAGTAGTACAGCCTATCCTTATTTTCAGTTGTTACATAGCTGTGGGACTGGTTGCACCGGTCGCAGTGGCTCACGCCCATAATCCCAGCACTTTGGGAGGCCGAGACATGGGCAGATCACCTGAGGTAAGGAGTTCAAGACCAGCCTGACCAATATGGGGAGACCCCATCTTAAAAAAAAAAAAATGATTTGGAAATGGAAAGAAGTTATTAGTGTGATTTTTAATCCCCTGAAATAATGTAAACAAAAATAGCCATTACAGATTAATATTGTGCTGCCAGTCATGGTGGCTTCACGCCTTTGATTCCAGCATTTTGGGAGGCCAAGGCTGGTGGATCACCTGAGCTCAGGAGCTTCAGACCAGCCTGGGCAACATGGTGAAACCCCATCTCTACAAAAAATACAAAAATTAGCTGGGCATGGTGGCTCAGGCCTGTAGACTCAGCTGTTGAGAGGCCGAGAAGGGAAGATCATTTGAGCCAGGAAGTGGAGGTTGCAGTGAGCTGAGATTGCATCACTGCACTCCAGCCTGGGTGACAAAGCAAACTTCTGTATTTAAAAGAAAAAATGTGAATATAAGATAGCTTTGCATTTTTCTAGAAATAATTTTTGTTGGTTTTTAAAAAATAAATTCAACTATAATTCTATTATATCTAAAAGTTTTGATTAAATTTTAAAAATTATGCTAGATTCTTGCATGTTTTTTATCAGATAATGTAACAGAAAAGTCCTTAATTTATTTTTTGATTTGTATAGGATCTGAACCAATGATGCTCGGTTCACCCACATCTCCAAAGCCAGGAGTTAATGCCCAGTTCTTACCTGGATTTTTAATGGGGGATTTGCCAGCTCCGGTGGCTCTGCAACCTCGATCAATTAGTGGCCCTTCAGTAGGAGTAATGGAAATGAGATCACCTTTACTTGCAGGTAGGTGAATTACTTAAAATAATCTTACAGTAATATCAATAGACATGCTAGATACAGGAGTGTCCAATCTTTTGGCTTCCCTGGACCACACTGGAAGAATTGTCTTGGACCACACATAAAATACAGTAACTCTAATAATAGCTGATGATCTGAAAAAAAAAATGCCAAAAAATCTTACAGTGTTTTAAGAAAGTTTACCAATTTGTGTTGGGCCACATTCAGAGCCATTCTGGGCTTCATGGGGCATTCAGGTCACAGGTGGGACAAGCTTGTGCTAGAATTTTAAAAAGTATAATGGTGTAGCATTCACCCTCATCAATACATTCATTGATTTTTTTTTTTTTTTAAATTCAGTAATGCCTCTATTATAAAGCAAAGATTTTATTTTAAGCCTCTTGGAATAGAGATGTGAGCAGTATAAGCTATTATAATTTCTAGAGCTACTAAGATGTATTCTGTTTTATTTATTCTAAGATGCCTTTGAATGTAAAACTCACCATTATTTTAAGTACTACTAGGAAAGATAACCCTAAATATGACACAATGCTAAGATGTCATTTTTTGTAAAATTGGTTGTTAGAGTATGGTGGGGGAAGAGTGCCTCTTAGAGTTGTTGAAATACCATCATTTAGCTTCAACTGAATTCATTTATTCATCTTAAGATACAATAATAGGAAATAATTGGTCAAAAGAAGTGTAACTTGAAGATGTAGATATTAAGTCTGCCTTTAGTCTTAGTTGAATTGAGATTCTCACAAACAGCATGTTTAATAAAAGGCCTGACTTTGCAAACTCAGGGAAGGTTTTTTTATGCAGAATTTGCGATTGTTAGGGCAAAGTACTGTAATGTTAATGCAGTCTGTATTTAAAATTACAGAACTCCTATAGCAAAAAAATATTTTAAAAAATAACTTCGAAGTTTTAATTGAGTAGTGAGAATTAGCTACAGAAGTGGTTGAATTCTAATTGTGAGCTCATGTCCTTTAGTAGATGTTTAAAGGAAAACTCTTCTTACCTTAATTGCCCCTTAAAATATTTTTGCTTTAAAATGGTTTATTATTATTTAGGATTTATCAGGGAAAGTTATTATGAATTATATTTAAAGTAATTCACTTAACATTAAACATTAAATTTCAAATGTATTATTTTATTATGGTAGTCAACATATATCGATTGCTTATGAGCCTGGCAGTATGCTGACCATTCTTTTGTCATTCTTAAATGGTAGTTAATAGTATCCCCATTTTTAGAGGACACTGAGGCTAAATGCAATAAATAATTTGCTGAAGCTCACTTGCTAGTAAGTGAGAGCGTTATAAACCCTAGGTTAGTGTTACTCTATAGACTGTGCTCTAAATAGCTTAAGCTGTACTGTCCTGGCCCAGACATTAGTCTTACAGATGGCCTGGGCTGCATCACTGTTTGGCATTGCATGTTCTTTGATTGATAAAGACATCTTTAAGTCACAGAAGTTGGTCCTGTTACTATGTCTTTATAATGTACTTAATTTCTACTGTGAGAAATATGAATGGGATCTACTTAATCTAGATAGTCATATTCCACGTTAGGGAATTATATTTATTCAGGAATCCACAAACTGGAGCTGTTTAATACCTACTTTCAAGTGAGAAATGAGATCAGGTTTTGTATTTAAATGTTAAGCATTTTGTAGAGAGAGCAAAAGTTACATGTGTTTTCTAAAAACTAAGATTTTCCTTAACTGCTTACTCTGGATCCTTTTATTCAAAGTGCAGTCTGTGGATCAGCAGCATTGGCATCACGTGGGAGCTCGTTAGAACTGTATAATCTCAGGCTTCACCCTACACCTTCTGGATCAGAGCCTGAATTTTAACAGGATCCCCAGATGACTCTTCAACATATTAAAGTTTGAATAGAACTAGGAGACAAGATTTTAAGTCAGTATTTGAAAAATATAAATTTTAAAAATCTTACCACAAAGATAGAAGAATCCTTTGTTTTCTCCCCTTTTTTTTCTGTACACTGTAGGTGGGTCACCACCACAACCAGTTGTACCAGCTCATAAAGATAAAAGTGGCGCTCCACCAGTTAGAAGTATATATGATGACATTTCTAGCCCAGGACTTGGATCAACACCTTTTACTTCAAGAAGACAGGTAATATAAATACCCTCATCATCCACACTGAATAACATCATGTTTTTATGTGGCTATTCTGTGAGGGTCAGTAATTTGAAATGTTTCCCTGAAGTCTACTTTAATGTGATCGCATTTCACAGAATAAGCATTAAACACATTTATCGTAGAATCTACTTAACTTCTGTTGATCATGAACTGTACTTAGTGTAAAACTCTAGATTGTTTTCTCTCATAGGTAATTCTCAGGTTTTTATAGGTATGCCTTATCCATCTGCCCATGCCTCCAACCTACCTAATATATGTGTAGAATGTAGTTATGCTTTAAGTCATAAAGTTTAATGTTTAGTATTTAAAAATTATGTGAAAGAACAAATGAAAATTTGGAGTTTCATCTAGATGTAGGGCACTTGTCAGCTGAGAAGTAGTATGGACTTCTCTTTATTTTCTTCTTTTTTTAGGGTCCCCAACAGGGTCCTGCTCTGTTGCCCAGGTTGGAGTGCAGTGGCACAGTCATAACTCTGCAGCCTGAACTCCTGGGTTCAACCAGTCCTCCTCCCTCAGATGTCCTATTAGTTGGGATATAGGCAAGTGCTGCTATGCCTGGCTAATTGTATTATTTTTTTGTAGAGATGAGGTCTTGCTCTCCTGGCTTCAAGTAATCCTACCTTGACCTCTCAAAGCGCTAGATAATAGGTGTGAGCCACTGTGCCTGGCCGGCTTTCTTTTAAGTAGAAAATTTAGTAGCTTCACAGACACAGGTGTTCTTTCCTATTATTATTGTGCTTAGTAGGACATGTAAACAAAGTTTATCAGCTATATTAATAAGTTTTTTATATAAAGATATGTCTGCTGTTTACCTTAGGTATATGTTTTATGCCTTTCCCTAAATCATATTTAGTGAGGTTGTTTGAAAGTTGAAGAATATTAAAAAGGATTTTTCAGTGGATTTGTGATATTTTTAGGCTTGACATGTCTGGCATACTAGGCTTACTTGTCAAGTAAGGCAAAATTCGTTCACTGTGTTAAACAGATTACTATTTCTTCCCAACACTTCTAGACCTGCCTTCCTGTCCAAAAGTAGCCACTAGCTAAGTGTGGCTATTGATATTTGAAATATAGCTAGTCTTAATTGAGATATACTTTAAGTATATAATACATACCAGAGTTTGAAGACTTAGAAAGAATGTAAGGTATCTTATTAATTTATTTTTAATTTTTTGAGACAAAGTCTTGCTCTGTCACCCAGGCTGGAGTGCAGTGGCACGATCTCGACTCCCTAAAACCTCCACCTCCCGGGTTCAAGCAATTCTCTGCCTCAGCCTCCTGAGTAGCTGGGATTACAGGCGCCCACCACCACGCCCGGCTAATTTTTATGTTTTTAGTAGAAATGGCGGGGTTCACCATCTTGGCCAGTCTGGTCTTGAACTCTTAACCTGTGTGATCCACCTGCCTTGGCCTCCCAAAGGGCTGGGATTACAGGCGTGAGCCACTGCACCCGGTCTCTTACTAATTTTTAAATGTTGATTACATGTTGAAATGATAATGTCTTGGATGTGTTCGGCTAAAAAGACTATTACTAAATTTAACCTGTTTGTACTTTTTAAATATGTCTACTAGAAAATATAAAATTACATGTATTTGCTGTTTCTTTCTTTTTTTAAAAAAATTTTAGCAAATATATTCTATCATATGTATTTGCTGTTTCTAATGGATTGATATCCTGGTCTGGGATGGTTTTTTAAAGGTTGATAAGTAAAGCTTGTGTTTAGTTTGGTATGAGGGCGGGTGTGTTGGTGCATGCCTGTAATCCCAGTAATTTGGGAGGCCGAGGTGGGTGATTGCTTGATTTTTATGTATTTTTGTTTGATATTATTTTTTGAAACAGGGTCTTGCTCTATCACCCAGGCTGGAGTGCAGTGGCATGCTTATGCCCTACTGTAGCCTTGACCTCCTGGGCTCAAGTGATCTCCCACCTCAGCTCCCTAGTAGTTGGTACTACAGACATGCACCACCATGCCTGGCTAATTTTTGTAGAGATGGGGTTTGTCCTGTTGCCCAGGCTTTCCTGAGCTCAAGTAATCCACCTCTCTTGGCCTCCCAAAGTGCTGGGATTATAGATGTGAGCTTTGGGCAGATCACTTGAGCCCATGAGGTTGAGATCAGCCTGGGCTATATGGCGAAACTCTGTCTCTACTAAAAATACAAAATAACAACAACAAAAACCAAACCTGGCTAGGTGTGATGATGTGTAGTTCCAGCTACTCAGAAGACTGAGGTTAGTTGATTCCTTGAGCCTGGGAAGCTCAGGCTGCAGTAAGCTGTGATCATGTTACTACACTCAGCCTGGGTGACAGAGTGAGACCCTGTCTCAAAAATAAATAAAATAATAAAAATTTAAAAATTGTTACGAGAACCACTGGCTCCTAAATTTGTGCAAGTTTTCATTACGTCTTCAATGATACAGGTAAAGGCTTACAGTTATTGCTATATTCAAAATGTTTGAGAGACTCATGGGTCATAATTTATAGAGAATGTTTTTGATTTGAAAGTTGGTAAGAATATTATTGCTAGATTAGAGCCCAAATTAGTTATGCCCCCTGGACTTTGCTCAACCTTTTCCTAATCATGAAAGAATTGGCATTAATAATTGAATAATAAAGTTTACATCTCTCCTAACATTCTCTCAGCATTTAGTTCTGGTTGCTAGATGAAGCTATTTTAGATTTCCTTAGTTTTAAAAAATCTTTTATTTTTTTTTTAATTTTTAAATTTTTTAAATCTTATTTGATTGTCGTAAAAAATCTTTATTGACTTCTAGAGAGAGTCTGTTCTCATTTATTGATTGGATGTTGTCTTTGTTTTAGAAGGATTTTTAACTATTTTAATCCTTAATTTTCATACATTTTAAGGGACTAAAATGGATAATTTACCAGTTTTGGAACATAGTGGTAGGGATATGCTGCCTTTTATTGTTTAGACTGATTTGAATCTATAGTATTTCATGGTTTCTAAGCATCTGTTGAAAATCAAATTCTGTCACCCTTCTGTTTTTCTGTGTGAACTTAGGTCATTTTAAAAACTACCATTATCTCTGTTATTTTAATTATTGTACATTAGAAACTAAAACAAATAGTTACTTTGTCACCTTTTATAGAAGATAATGTTTTTTTTTTTAAACATATGACTTTTCTTATTTTAAACAAATACTAAGGGGTCTAGTTTATTTTAGGTTAATACTGTTAAATGGAAAAAAAGAGTGCCTTCCTACTGTGAGCTAATTAGAGGCACCTCCAGCACCTGATAAAAATTCAGTTATCCATTGAATGAAGCCTTTTAACACTTACTGTATTTATGTTGTGCATTTTTACCATAACACTTTCTTCTGTTTTTGTGTAGCCAAACATTTCAGTAATGCAGAGTCCTCTGGTTGGAGTTACATCTACTCCTGGAACAGGTAAGTGTTTTTTTTTTTTTTTTTTTTTGAAACAGGGTCTGGCTCTGATATCCAGGCTGGAGTGCAGTGGTATGATCACGGACTAAACTACTCTATCTAACACCAAAGACTTCTCTGTTTGAATGAAAATAATGTAAGACATTTGTTGGTAGTTGCCAAAATTTTTTATTTTATATTTCAAACTTGGAGATTTTCTGAAATCTCCATAACTACTTTCAGGAAGGAAATACTTTGTGTATTGATTCTTTTCTGAATCAGATCACCCCAAAGGTATGATGGGGTGAATATTCAGAATTTTCTTTTTTAATTATATACTTAATAGATGTTTGAAGTGTTTCCTTAGTTATTAAAACTTCTCAATAAAAAAGCTGTTGCAATTGGGATGAAAAGGAATAGTGAAGACACTGAATAATGAAGGTGTTTTGAGAGATGTTAATGCATAGTTCTAAATCTAAAAGCCATTGAGTAGAAGCAACACTGATTATATACCTAGCTTTTCTTTAAGATTAATGGCTTTTTAATAATCATCATCATCATTATTATCCTTAGCACAGTTCTTCATATGCAGTCAATATGTATAATTCCATCGAATGTTTATTCAACAAATATTTGAGCACCTAACTATGTACTCTGGGAAATAGTAAACAAAATAGATAATCCTTGCTTTTATGGAACTTACATTGATTTGCAGAATTTACATTTATGAACAAAACAAGTAAATTATAAAGTTTGTTAGAAGGTATTGCATTTTGTGGAGGAAAAAATGAAGCTGCAAAGGGGAAAAGCGGGTGAAGACTTAGAGTTTTAAATAGGGTAATGTATTAGTTTTCTATTGCTGCCATAACTACCACAAACGTAAAAGTGGCTTAAACAATACAAAATTCATTATCTTACATTTCTGGAGGTCAGAAGTTTGAAATGGGTCTTGGTGGGCTAAAATCTGGGCTTTGGTAGGGCTGTGTTCATTTATAGAGGCTCTAGGCAATAATCTGTTTTCTTGCCTTTTCCATTTCTAGAGGGTGCTTGCATTTCTTGGCTTGTTCTCTTCCTCCATCTTCACAGTCACCAACCTTGTAACTCTTTGATCATTCTTCTGTAGTCACATCTCCCTCTCTCTTTTAAAGATGCTTGTGAATACATTGGGTCCTTCTAGATAATATAGGATAATCTTTGTATGTTAAGGTCAGTTGATTAGCAGCCTTAATTCCACCTGCAACCTTAATTCCCCTATGGTTTCCAGGGATTAGGTCGTGGGCATCATTTGGGGACCTACCCAAATTATTCCACCTACCACTGACAGTTAGGAGACAAGTAAAATTTACTCAAAAGCCTGTAAGTGAGAGAGGCAGGGAGTAGTATTCCAGATGGGGGGAACAGCAAGCACAGAGGTCCTGAGGTAGGTGTGTTGTCTGGGGTGTTCAAGGAAGAATAAGAGGTGACTGTGACTGAAATGGAATAAGTGAGGGGGAGAATAGTAGAAAATGAGGTCAGAGAGGAGAGGTAGTGGGGACAAATGTATTATAGGGCCTTGTAGGTTATTGTAATAATTGGTATTTACCCAGAAAAGGTGGAAGACAATAAGATTGAGACTGTTGCTGGGTTCAACTAGTTTGGGAGTAAAAATTAGCCTAGAAGCAAGGAGACAAGTTCAGAGAATACTTGTAGCAGTCTAGGGAGAGATGATGGTGACATAAAAAGAAGGCAGGCAAGAAGGGAAAAGCATACAATAACAGGGAAAGATGGAACATAAGAAACAATAGCAAGACAGTAGATTTTAATCTAAGCAAATCAGGCCAGATATAGTGGAATGTGCAGCTACTCGGGAGGCTGAGGCAGGAGGATTGCTTGAACTCAGGAATTGCAAGGCTTCAGTGAGCTGATTTTTGTCACTGCACTCCAGTCTGGGTGACAGAACAAGACCCTATCTCTAAAAAAAATAAATAAAAATAAAAAAAAAAAACAACAAAAAAGCTAACCAAATTAGCAATTACATAAAATGTATTAAATAATCTGGGTAAGGCAAGTGTTATCAGAATGGATAACAAAAGGAACACCCAATACGAATTAGATTCTTTGAATCCTCCAAGTCTGAATATCTTCAGGCAGTCTGTGAGCACTCATTGGCAGTGTCTTTAAAGTCTAGATTTCTAGTAAAAGGTTATTCAAGGCAACTTAGGCATTTTCTGTCACGATGCCCAGAATTCTTCCAGGCTCTACCCACTGCCTGATTTCTAAAGCCATTTCCACATTTTTAGCTGTGTGTTAACAGCAGCACCTGGCTTGTGGTACCAGAATCTGTATTGTGTTTCTGTAGTTGCCGTAACAAATTACCACAAACTTAGTGGTTTGAAACAACACATGTATTTCATGAGCCTTTGATTAGAGCTCAGGTGTCAGCAGTGCTGTGTTTCTCTCTGGAGGCCCTGGGTATGAATCTGCTTTCAAGCTCCTTCAAATTGTCGGCAGAATTTAGTTCCATGTGGTTATAGGAATGAATAAAGTCCCTCTTTCCTTGCCAGCTGTTACCTTAAGGTTCTTAACTAACTTCTAAAGGCTGCCCTCACTCCTTGGCTCATGGCTCTCCATTTTCCATCTTCAGATATAGCAATGGCAGATCAAGTCCTTTGTTATACTTTGTAACTTTACTTTTCTGCCTTATGCTGCTGCTAAGGGCTCATTTGATTATATCAGACCTATGAGGATAATCTAAGATAGCTCCTTATTTTAAAGTCAGCTGAGTAGTAACCCGAAGTTAATTGGCAGTTGGTGGTTGATTGGATTACCAACCAGTCAAACCAGAGGACAGAAATCTTGGAGGCCTCTTTAGGCTGAGTGCAGTGGCTCACACCAGTAATCCTAGCACTTTAGGAGGCCAAGGAGGGCAGATCACTTGAGGCCAGGAGTTTGAGACTAGCCTGGCCAACATGGGGAAACCCTGTCTCTAGTAAAAATATAAAAATAAGCCAGGCATGGTGGTACACTCTCGTAATCCCAGCTACTTGGAAGGCTGAGGTGGGAGGATCACTTGAACCTGGGAGGCAGAGGTCAGAGTGAGCTGAGATCGAGCCATTGTACTACAGCCTGGGTGACAGAGTGAGACTTTGTCTCGAAAAAAAAGAAAAAAAAATAGAAATCTTGGAGGCCTTGTTAGAAGTCTATCATGTACATCATGGTGAAACATCTATGTCACCCTAGTCTTTTCAGCTACATAATTGAGGTTGAATGTTAGGAAAATAAGTTTTTAACAGCTTTAAGCTGATCAAATTGTAACAAATAGGTGGATGATGATGCTTTGTTATACAGAGAAATAGTGACTATTCAGTTATTTGAGTCACGCCAGGCGCCACTGGCTCACGCCTGTAATCCCAGCACTTTGGGAGACTGAGGCAGGCAGATCACTTGAGTCCATGAGTTTCAGACCAGTCTGGGTAACATAGTGAAATGCCTGTCTCCACAAAAAAATTAAAAAATTAGCCTGGCATGGTGGCACACACCTGTAGTCCCAGCTACTCAGAGGCTGGGGTAGGAGGATCACTTGAGCCTGGGAAGTTGAGGCTGCAGTGAGCAATGATCAAACCACTGCATTCCAACCTGGGTGATGGAGTGAGACCTTGTTTCAAGAAAAATGAGTAATTGAGTCAGTAAGTGATCCCAGGGACTTTGAAAATCTAAAAACACGGCTGGGTGTGGCATGGTGGCACATGCCTATAATTCCAGCATTATGGGAGGTCAAGATGGGGTGACTGCTTGAGCCAGGGAGTTTAAGGCTGCAGGGAGCTATGATTGCACCACTGCACTCCAGCCTGGGTGACAGTGAGACCTTTTCTCAAAAACAAAAATTAAAAAGAAATGCAAAAACACATAATGTTAAGTAATGTTTTACGTTTTAGTGTCTCTCTTAGTTGACTGAAAAGCAAACATTTTAATTTTTGTTTTGTTGTCAAGTGGAAAAGCACAGGATTAAAGTTAATAAATATTATTTTGTTAATTTATGGTTTTTTTTTTTGAGATGGAGTTTCACTCTTGTTGCCGAGGCTGGAGTGCAATGACGTGATCTTGCCTCAGCCTCCCAAGTAGCTGGGATTACAGGCATGTGCCACTACGCCTGGCTAATTATTTTGTATTTTTAGTAGAGATAGCATTTCTCTTTGTTGGTCAGGCTGGTCTCAAACTCTCGTTCTCAGGTGATCCGTCCACCTTGGCCTCTCCCAAAGTGCTGGGATAACAGACGTGAACCACTGTGCCTGGCTAACTTATTTTTTTTTTTTTTCTAATATAATAACTTTCTGTGAGGTTTTGTAATTGTAGGAACCATATATGAAAATACAAGAGCTGTGATTGGAAAAATATACCTGTCATGAATTGGCCACTGGGAGCCACTGCTGCTTCTACTTTGAGTTTAAGGATTTTACGTATAGAAAGTCTTAGTGGGACATAAGTAACGAAGAATATTTTTGAAAAGATGACAAGGTGTGGAGATCTATTATGCATGCCCAGTGATAGGCAAGAAATAGGAAAAGGGAATTGACAAGAAAATTAAGGGGAAAACCTAGATTTTTCATTTAGAGCCATTTTTTTTAGCTTCTGTATTTAGTGTTAAGTATTTTTGTATGATCAGTAAATCTTAGCTTTCTGATATCGGCAACTTTTATAAAGAGATGTCATGGGATATAATGGCATGACTGCCATTTTGTGCTTAGTTTTTTTTGCATCCAATAAGGAGGCTGGTGGGTTATTTTTTGTTTTTGTTTTTTTAACATTCTGTAACTGATGTTAAGATCTCTTTTAGAATATTATTTCTGGTGCAGGAAAACCTTGGTCATAAGTTAAAATAGGAAATCTGCATTAAAGAATATAAGGAACTCTTTGTCATGTTCTATTACTGCCCCAGTAAAGAACATTGTAGTTTGCTCTACTTTCCCCATCCTCATTCCTCAATATTTTTTCCTGCTGCTATTTAAGTTTTCTTCTTCCTTTATATTTTTTCTTAATTTTTTTCTTGAGAAGTTCTTTCACTTATATATCAGCTCTCTTCCCAAATGGTAGGTCACTAGTTAGTTAACTAGAATCCTTATTTGTATTAGCATATTGTTAACAGGTTAAGTTTGATATTAAGTGATAGTAGTACTTTATGGCTGGTTTTGTTGATGCGAGGACCTCAGAGTTTTGATAGTGTTTTTGGAAGTGGAGGCTAAAAGGGACCCTTCTTTTTCTGGTTTGAGTTAGTTGCTCCTTACATGTGATCCTTTTAAAGCTCTCATGGCTCTCGTCTGTCTTTATTACTTGATTATGAACTCCTTCAGGACAGAAATTTTTCCTGTGTCTTCAGTGTTTACCCATCTCAGAGCTGGGTACAAAGGGCCTCAGTAAATGTTTGTTGACTGAATGTATTGATGGATATAAGCTGTAGAAAGTTGAATGGTGGCTTCCAAAACAGTATGTCCATATCCTAATCACTGGAACGGGTGACTGTTATATTTGATTAAGTTAAAGATTTCCAGAGGGGAGGCTCTCAAGGAGCCTCTAAAGAGTTAAACAGGGTAGGGGAGAGAATCCTGGATTGCCTGGGTGGCACCTAAATCCAATCACAAGGGTCCTTGTAGGTAAGTGGTGGAAAGGAATTTGAAACAGAAGAGGAAGAGAAACAGAGGAGAGAGAAGATGATGTTCAGAAGGGGGCAGAGAGTGAAATGTTGTTTCCAAGGCATGCCATCAGTCACCAGTAGGTGGAGGAGGCAAGCAGTGGATTCTTCCTTAGAGTCTCCAGCAAGCATGCCACCTTGCCAACAACATAATTTTGAACTTCAGGCCTCCAGAACTTGTGAGAGAATAAATTTCTTTTTTAAGCCATTCAGTTTGTGGTAATTTGTTACAGCAGCCACAGGTAACTAATATATGTATATAATGTTTTGAGACAATGACATTCCGAAACCATTATCTACTACCGAATAAGAGGATTGAAGTATTTGCATCCAACTTGGCAAGGCATTATTTTTTCTTTAATAATACTGAATAAACACTAATCTTATTCTAGACTATAGTAGTTTCTTATTGTTGCTGAACCATATTTTCACAGTGCCTTAAAACAAAGCAAATTTATTGTGTTACAGTTGTGGAGGCCAGAAATCTAAAATAGGCCTCAGTGGGCTAAAATCAAGGTGTTAGGACTGCATTCCTTTCTGGAGGCTCTAGAGGAGAATTTATTTTTTCCTTTTCCAGCTTTTAGAGGCTGCCCATATTCTTTGGCTTATGTCCCTCTACCATCTTCATAGCCAGCAGTGTGTCCAGTGAGTCTTTCTACATCTTTCTTTTCCTTCCCTCTTCCCCTTTTCAGGACCTTGTTGGTTATATTGGGCCTATTTGGATAATCTAGGATAATCTTATTTTTAGTTAGTCACCAAAATTTAATTTAATCTCATGTCTGATTAGCTGTGGTACCATTGAGTGGTCTCTAGTTATGGTGGGGGCAATATTTTATGTTTTAGTCAAAATAACAAATGTAGATAGTTTTAGAAAATTAAGTAGAAATTTACTGTAATCCCAGCACTTTGGGAGGCTGAGACAGGGGATCACCTGAGGTCAGAAGTTCAGGACCAGACTGGCCAACATGGTGAAACTCCATCAGCCTGTTGGCAGGCTGGTCTCGAACTCTCGAACTCAGGTAATCTTCATCTCAAGTGATCTCAACCTCAGGTGGTCAAAAATACGAAAAATTAGCAGGGCATGGTGGTGGGCGCCTGTAATCCCAGCTATACTTGGGAGGCTGGGACAGGAGAATTGCTTAAACCCGGGAGGCGGAGATGGCAGTGAGCCAAGATTGCACCACTGCACTCCAGCCTGGGCAACAAGAGTGAAACTCCGTCTCAAAAAAAAAAAAAAAAAAAAAATCAAATAGAACTTAAATGCTTATAATGAAATGCAGTAATATTTAACCTTATTGTGAACTAGCCAGTCCAGATCTTAGAGCTATCTTTTTTGGAATTCACTTCCATGTCCAAATGAGATGCTGTATTAGTTTACTCTTGCCATTGTAACAAATTACCACAAATGTAGTGGCTTAAAACACTTCATATTTATTCTCTTAAGAGTTTTGGAAGTTAGAAATCCAAATCAGTTCCACTGGGCTGAAGTCAAAGTGTTGATAGGATTGGTTCCCTCTGGAGATTCTGTGGACAATTAGCTTCCTTGTTGGTTTTTTTCCCCAGCCTTTAGCTGGATTCTTGTTTGTGCCTCCTTCCTCCATCTTCAAAGCATATAATTGCAATCTCTGCTTCCATCATCATATAACTTTCCATGAAGTAAAATCGTCTTCTACTTCCCTCTTGTAAGGATACTTGTGGTTACATATAGGGGCCCCCTGGATAATCTTGCCATCTCAGGATCTGTAATCACATCTGCAGGGTCCTTTTTGCCACGTAAGATAGTGTTTCCAGATGGCATTTCCAGATTTCAGGGATTAGGATGTTATCTTGGAGGACTGTTATTTAGCCAGCCACATATTATCATGTTGCTAATTCTTAATTTTTCAGTTTTTAATTTTGCTACATTTCTCTTAAAGTAATTGAAGATATTATATTTATTATATTTCCCCCTCACATTATCTGAATATAGTTATATCTAACTTTATTCCTTTGTCAGTGTTTGTATTATTGTGACTATGTAAATACTGCTCAGTGCTGAACCAATTAATATGATTCTTTTTGTAAAACTCTTGATTCTCCAAGTTAATAATTGTATTTTTTTCTGTTAGTCTAATATTCTATGTGCCACTTGTTCCCTTTATTTTAAGCAAACATTCTGTTGGTATGGTACATACCACCTATTTTAGTATATTCATTTTTCAAGCACATTTTTTTTCTTTGTTTTAAACTGAGAACTCTCTTAGCCTCTGTCTTGATTTCTTGTTTTGAGGTGGTATATGACAATCATTCTAGGACTTAAAAGTTCCTAGTATTGAGTTCTTTTTCCTAGAAAGCATACCTTCCTCTTTATGTCCTAATTTTGGTGAGGAACATATTTGAGTAGCTTTCTAAGAAAGCTTTCTTAGGAAGTAAAAATTTAAGACCTCATGTCAGAAATGCTTTTTTTTCAGTCTTCACACTTGATGGATAGTATAGCTAGGTATATCAGGTTGGAATTTTGGAGGCATCATTCCATTGTCTTCTGCCTTCCAGTGTTCTGTGGAAGCCATTTGCAGTAATAATTCCTGAGTATTTGTCTGTGACCTGTTTCTCAAAATTTATGATCTCTCTATGGTTGGTATTCTCAATTTCACAAACGTGACTTGGTGTGGAACCTTTTTATTTGTTTTGCTGGGGAATTGATGGATCCTTTGCATCAAGATGCTTGTATTCTTCAGCTCTGGGAAACTTCCCTGTATTATTTGTTTGATAATTGCTTTCTCTCTGCTTTCTCTATTCCACTTTTTGGAATTTATTCTGTTTGTGTATTGCATTACTGTAGAGATTTCTAATTATCTATTTTTTTCTCCTTTATGTTATTGTTTATATCTGTATGCTACTTTCTGAGAGATTTTCTTAATTTTTTTGTGCTTTTTTTGGGGGGCTTTTGTTTTTGTTTTGAGATGGAGTTTTGTTTTGTTGCCCAGGCTGGAGTGCAGTGGTGCACTTTTGGCTTACTGAAGCATGCCTCCCAGGTTCAAGTGATTTTCCTGCCTCAGCCTCTCAAGTAGCTGGGACTACAGATATGCACACCATACCTGGCTAATTTTTTGAATTTTTAGTAGAGACCAGGGTTTCATCATGTTGACCAGGCTGGTCCCGAACTTCTGACCTCAAGTGATCCACCTGCATCAGCCTCCCAAAGTACTGGGACTACAGGTGTGAGTCACTGTGCTGCACCACGTCAATCAACTTTTTATTTTCTCTGTCATTCCAATTCCAAGAACCTTTTTGTTGTTCTTTGAATGTACTTAGACATATAGCTTTCTGTTCTTTTGTAGGTGAAATGTCCTAGCAGTGAGGTTAATAGCAGTCTTTTTTTATTCTTTCTCTTATTGTCTCATCCCTTCTAGTTCTTGGTATTTTTTTTCACCCCTCTGTCATTGCTGGTGAGCAAATATTTATCAAATGAGGCACTAAAAAGCTACTTGAAATAAGTGGGTGTATAGGGTTCAGTATTGGCAGCGGGGTAGAATTGATGGAGAGAAGCTGTTTTGTATCTTACTTGGCCTCATTTTTAAGTGTTCCCAAAGAAGAATCTTTTAATACTCAGCCTTAATGCCTAAGCTGGAGTTCAGAACATAGGCAGGGACAAGTCTCTTTTTCAATGTGCAGATTTTCACTTCAATAGTTGTTTTCTGCTGTAAGGCTAATTGAGTTTTGAGCTGTTTAGGTTCCTTTTCTTCAGAGACAAAATCTTTAGTCTTTTGAGGGTAGAGGGGTAAAGTGACAGCTACCTGGCTGCCTAGGATAAGGAGAGGCCTGGCCTCTAAGCCCTTATTATATAATTTACACTAGTTTTCCTTAAGTTCAGCCAGGAGTTTTTCACAGTATCATTGGTCCCCAAAACCTGAGACTTTTTTAAGAGAGTCTGTCATTAGGTGTTTGTGAGAGATTACAAGTGAATACAGGGTTCAGTTCAGCATGCTTGATTGGACATTGTACCCATTGTTCAATATGCTTTTTGGGTACAATGTGTGTGCCATACTGCAAAGTCTGATAAAATAGTCCTTATAAGATTATCCTTCAGATACTAGCTGGAAGTTTGGGACCATCACTTCAGACCAGCTGGCTGTAAATTAAGAGGTTCCTAAGACTGCTTGTAATGTTTGGTAGTTTGCTAGGAAGACTCACAACCCCACTGAAAGTACTCTTATTTATGGTTACAATTTTATTAAAGCAAACAGAAACAAATTTGAAGTTCGAAAGGGTTCCAAATGTGAAGCTTTGTTTTCATTGTCCTCAGAGAGATGTGTTACCCTCCTAGTGTCAATGTATGGCAATATACATGGAGTACTACCAACCAGGGAAGCTCACTGGAGTATCTGTGTCCACACTTTTTATTGGAGTTTCCTTACATAGGCATGATTGAATTATGGAGCAAGTGGTTGATTTCTATCCCAAGTCTTCTTCCTCTTCCCAGAGGTGGGATGATACTATGTCGCTCAAAGCTTCAACCTTTTTATCATACAGTTTGTCTTTCTGGAATGACCAGCCCCCACCGGGAACCACCTTGTTAGCATAAACTATCAGGTACAGTTTTAGGGGCCCACCATATATAACAAAGGCACTTATATTGCTGGGAAAATTCCCAGGGTTTAGAGGTTACCTTATAGGAACGGAACAAAGGGCAGACCTCTCATTGAGCAGAGACCAAATTCCTTATTAAGTATTTTACTACTTTGTTTCATGATAAGAAGTTAACACTGCCAGAAACCTCTTTTCTCCAAATTTCATTTGGCTTATATCTTTTTAAAATTTACTAGTCTTTTTATCTCTTATTTTCGTTTAGATTAGTGGCCTATTTTGAAATAATTGAATCTGCTCTTTAATTGAAGACATTTTCATAAAGGGTAATAAGGTCTTTTACTCTCTGCTTTAATCCAGTCTTAGGAAGAATGTTTGAATAGTGATTTACTCAGGACAACACATTACAGTATGTTTTGATGTGGTTTGATAGGCACACTTTATTTTAATCTTACAAAGCATGGCATGTGGGCACCAGAAGTCTGATTGAAAGGAAGTAAAATCAGTGGAGCAATTAAACATTAACTAGGGGGGGGGCAATTATGCTAAAATTATGTAAATAGTTTTAGATTATGTATAAGTAATTATATTTTTCAGAGTAGTTGACAGGGCAAAAATTAGGTTGCTTATTCGTTTGAGACTTAATTTTGATTTGTTTTATTTTTAAAGGTTGTAATGGTTGTCGCAATTCGAGCCTTCATTCAATTTCTTGCTTGAAGATTATTTCATGATGTAGCACAACTAAATTTTATCTTCTTAATGGTAATACTTGTAGACCATAGAAAATTTGGATTGGCTTCAGATTATATACTAAAATGCCTTTTACTGTCTTTTGGTTTGTAAATTTAGTTCTCTTTGTAGTAAGAACTAAATTTAGTTAAGAGTATCTTTTATATAAATATATGCTTCTGCTTACTTACTAAAGCAATAGTTGGTAAGTTCGTTGATAACCAGATTCTCAAAAATATAATAGCACTTGTCAAAGTGGGATGTTTCATTTTAAATCAGCCTTGTTTTAGAAGTAATACTGAACAGGTTGAGTATCCCTTATCAGAACTGCTTGGAACCAGAAGAGTTTCAGATTTTGGAATATTTACGTTATAACTATCAGTTGAGCATTGAAAATCTGAAATGTTTTTTGAGTGTTATGCTGGTGCTCCACAAGTTACAGGTTTTGAAACATTTTGTATTTTGTATTTTCAGATTTGGGATACTCAGCCTATATCCATTAAATGCTTCTGTGGTGATGAGGGGAAAAAATTGTTAAATGTATTATAGGACGATATACTTTAATATTCCTACACATGTACCCCATATATTTGTACAAATAAAAATATATTCAGTATAGTTGAAGATTACCTGAAAGAGAATTTTAAAAAGATTTAACAAATATTACTTAGTTATTATGTCTATAGTGAACCTGTAACACAAGACTTAGGTGTAACTCCAAAAATAAGATGGGACAATAGACGAGAACTTAAAAATGTTAACTGTTGTTAGTAGTACATAACTTCAATATAAATTATGCATTTGGTTCAGTTATTCTTCTGCATAGACAGCACAAATATCAATTCATAAAGTCAAATCTAAAAGACTTCTAGGAATAATGTCCATGTCTTGCCTCCAAATGATATCAAACAAAATAACAGTCTGGACAGGATCAAAAGAGTTATCAAAGAAAACCTACAACGCAACGATATCATTCTAACTGAAGAGAAAAAGTACCATCACTTAAGAATTTCAAAAATCTGCTGGGCATGGTGGCTCACAGCACTTGGGAGGTCAAGGCGGGTGGATCACCTGAGGTCCGGAGTTTGAGACCAGCCTGCCAACCTGGTGAAACCACATTTCTACTAAAAATACAAAAATTAACCAGATGTGGTTGTGCATGCTTGTAATCCCAGCTACTCTGGAAGCTGAGACAGGAGAATTGCTTGAACCCGGGAGGCAGAGGTTGCAGTGAGCCGAGATTGCACGAAGGCGCAAAAAAAAAGAATTTCAGAAATCTTAACTCTTTAGGGTTGCTAAACAGTTTGAGTTCCTAGATTCTTTGAATTCAGATTTAGAAACTAGAACTAATCTAATTTAACCTACTAATGTAAACTTTCCTTTAGGAAAAGTATGTTTCAGATTACCGCACATCTATTAAGCTTATTAAAGAATCTGTTTTATTCAGAACACTATCCTAGACCTTACTAGAAAACAAGATGTTCAAATGGTAGTTTTTTTTATTCTTTCAAATAGTCTCCAAACTGCTTTCTGCTGGGGCTGAACTAATTTATAATTTATACTCCCACCAACAGCATATAAGGATTCCCTCTGCAGCCTCACCAATATTGTTTTTTAACGTTTTTTTTTTTTTTTAGATGGGAGTCTCACTCTGTCACCCAGGCTGGAGTGAAGTGGGGTGATCTTGGCTCACTGCAACCTCCGCTCCCTGGATTCAAGTGATTCTTCTGCCTCAGACTCCTGAGTAGCTGGGATTACAGGTGCCTGCCACCACACCTGGCTAGTTGTATTTTTGGTACAGATGGAGTTTTGCCATGTTGGCCAGTCTGGTCTCAAACTCCTGACCTCAGGTGATCCACCCGCCTCGGCCTCCCAAAGTACTAGGATTACAGGTTCGAGCCACCTAGCCTGGCCTATTTTTTGACTTTTTAATAATAGCAGCCATTCTGATTGGTGTGAGATGGTATCACATTGTGGTTTTGAATTGCAGTCTCTCTGATGATTAGTGACATCGAACGTTTTTTTCATGTTTGTTGGTCTCCTGTATGCCTTTTGAGAACTTTTCGATTTTTTTTTTGTTTAAGTTCTTTACAGATTGTTTTGTTGGATGCATACTTTGCACATGTTTTCTCCCATTCTGTAGGTTGTCGGTTTATTCTTTTGATAGTTTCTTTTGCTGTGCAGAAGGTCATCAGTTTAATTAGGTCCCACTTGTCAGTCTTTGTTTTTATTGCATTTGCTTTTGAGATATTATTAGTTATAAAGTCTTTGCTGGTTTCTTATCTCTTCTTTGTTGGTTTCTTACCTCACTTAAAGCTTTGGCTTTTACAGTGGCTTTATAAGGTTTTTCTTCATGATCCCCATATTGCTGCCTTTCTGCTCTCACCTCCTTGTTCTCATCTCATATCCCCCTCACTCACTATGCAAATAGTGGCCTTCTTGCGTTCATCTAAGACCAGTCATGTCTTTTCTCAGGGCCTTTGTTCTTACTTTCTCCACAAAATGTTCACTTCCTCAAATATTGTTTTGCTTCTCTTGTCGTTTAGGTTTTTGCTTTAACACACCTCAGTGAAATCTCTTTTCATTTAAGCCTTCCACACAAATTGTCCCTGTCTCCCTTCTCTGCTTTATTTTTTTTTTCTATATAGCATTTTTAGTCTTATAGCACACTAAGTATTTACTTCTTTGTCTCTCTTTCTTTAGAATATAGGCTCCATTAGGGATGGATTTTTTGTTTTTATTTGTCTTGCTTGTTTTCTGCTATAACTTCAATACCTAGAATGATGCTTGGTGCATATTTAAGTGCTGAAAAAATATTTCTTGAATGAGTAAATTATTATTGCTACTGTGAAGATGAAAGGGAAATAGTCTCTGCTTCTCACAAATGTATAGCCTTAATTGGACAGTGCTTTTGAGGTAAAATGAATTTGTAAAGTCTTTAGCATGGCATGTTAGACACAGAAGTACTCATTAATTGGTAGCTGTTACTGAAGAATAAGAAATAAAAGGATAAGACATGTTAGATGGAAATGACCTGAATAAAAGAGAATTCCACTTACATTTTAAGGAGTAAGGTAGATATTGTTTAGGGGCATACTGGAAAAGTAAGATTGCAACCATATAGCTGAGGCCAAGGCATTCATATTTTTGTTCTTTTACATGTTCTTAAGGCAGCGGTGCTGTGATGAAAGTGGTAGATTTGGAAGGTGAAACCAACAGAAGCCCCTGAGGTTTCCTGGGATATCCTTCTGGTGTCAACTTAACCAGACATGCTTAATAAAGCATTTAGATAATTTATCATACCTAATAAAACATTTGCAAAATTATAAACTATGCTCAATTATTACTTCCTCTAATTGTGTGGTAGCATGAAATTGCTATTTGATCACAGTTGTATGTTTTGAACTATTTATGTAATTGCCAACTTTATTAGACTATTTCATTTAAAACTAAGATTTTTTATTTAAAATTAATCAAGATGTTTATTCTGGTAACTAACTTGCTAAATATCCTAATACAGGGCAGAGTATGTTTAGTCCAGCAAGTATCGGTCAGCCACGAAAGACGACATTATCTCCTGCGCAGTTGGATCCTTTTTATACTCAAGGAGATTCTTTGACTTCAGAAGATCACCTCGATGACTCTTGGGTGACTGTGTTTGGGTAAGATTTTTGGATCATTTACCTTTTTAAAAACCCCACTCTAACTTTTTATAATGAATATAATCAAACGTGCAGAAAGATGGAAAGAACTGCCCAGCAAACACCCATATTACTACCACCTAGATAATATGGTTAAAAGTTTGCTACATTTGCTTTATCTATCATTTGTCTATCAATTTATTCTTTTTGTTGGTACATTTCATAAGCTGTAGGCATCAATACGTATTATTCTAACACTTTAGCATGCATATCATTAACTAGAGTTTGATATTTGTTTGTAGTTTTTTAAATCACTTGTCTATTTCTTCCCAAATTATTTTCTCTTAAGCATATTTGCTGATGGAACAGGGTTGTCCCTTTAGACTTAGGGAACTCCTTCCCCTTTTTCTAGTGACTAGTTTTCTACTTCTAGTGGACTTCAGTTTTGAACTAACAGACTGAACATTTACACACACACACATACGTACACATAATACACAGTCACAGGGTTGATACTTTCTAGTCACAAAATATTGAATATTAATAGAAACAGAGTATGACAGTCCTAGTTACATTTTTGAATAGATTTTTATATAGATTTTATATTGAATAGATTTTTATATATAAAATAGTTTATATATTTTAAAATACTTTAAAATACCTTAAAAAAAAATTTTTTTTTTATTTCCATAGGTTTTGGGGAACAGGTGGTATTTTGTTACATGAGTAAGTTCTTTACATGATTTGTGAGATTTTGGTGCACCCATCTCCCAAGCAATATACACTGAACCCAATTTGTAGTCCGCCTCAGCCTCCCAAAGTGCTGGGATTACAGGTGTGAGCCACCACACCAGGCCAAATTTTCTGAACTTTTATGCTCTGTTTCCCTTTTAAAATAGAATGCTTTTAACAGCACCCAAGTCACCTTTTGAATGCTTTGCTGCTTAGAAATTTTTTCCTTCAGATACCCTAAATCATCTCTCTCAAGTTCAAAGTTCCACAAATCCCTAGGGCAGGGGAAAAATACCACCAGTTTATTTGCTAAAACATAACAAGAGTCACCTTTGCTCCAGTTCCCAACAAGTTCGTAGTTTTTTATATTACTATCAGCAGTTTTGTGAAAGCCGTTCAACAAGTCTCCAGGAAGTTCTCAACTTTTCACATTTTCCTGTCTTCTGAGCCTTCAAATTGTTCCAATCTTTCCCTATTACCCAGTTCCAAAGTCAGTTCCACATTTTTGGGTATCTTTTCGGCAATGTCCTGCTCTACTGGTTCTAATTTACTGTATTAGTCCATTTTTGTGCTGCTGATAGACATACCCAAGACTGGGAAGAAAAAGAGGTTTAATTGGACTTACAGTTTCACATGACTGGGAGGCCTCAGAATCATGGCAGGAGGCAAAAGGTACTTCTTACATGGCAAAATCAAGAGAAAACGAGGAAGAAGCAAGAGCAGAAGCTCCTGATTAACCTGTCAGATCTTGTGAGACTTACTATCATGAGAATAGCATGGGAAAGACTGGCCCCAGGATTTAATTACTTCCCCCTGGATCCCTCCCACAACATGTGGGAATTCTGGGAGATACAATTCAAGTTGAGATTTGGGTGAGGTCACAGCGAAACCATATCACACACTGATACTGGAATGTATCTATTTACTATATATTTTTTGGGATTAATAAACATAAAAATGACACATGAGCTCCTTGCAGGAAGAAAGGTGTACAATAAATGTTCAGTGGATTTTATGTATTCAATTTATTTAAAATTTTAAAATTTAAAAGATATGTAAGAATGTACAATGAAGTCTTCCCTTTTCCTTTATTTTTTTTATTTATTTATTTTTATTTTATTTATTTTTTTTGAGACAGAGTCTTGCTCTGTCGCCCAGGCTGGAGTGCCAATGGCATGATCTCGGCTCACTGCAACCTTTGCTTCCTGGGTTCAAGCAATTCTCTTGTCTCAGCCTCCTGAGTAGCTAGGATTACAGACGTGCGCCACCACGCCCAGCTAATTTTTGTATTTTTAGTGGAGATGGAGTTTCTCCATGCTGGTCAGGCTGGTCTTCACCTCCTGACCTTGTGATCTGAGCGCCTCGGCCTCCTGAAGTGCTGGGATTATAAGCGTGAGCCACTGTGCCTGGCCCCCTTTTACTTTTGTCCCTAGCTAGTTTTCTTCCTCTTTAAGGCAATGATTGCCACCTGTTTTTTTGTATATGTTTCCAGAGAGATTTTATGTGTTGTTGATTCTGTTAGATAAAAAGCAGGATCATTGCATTCCGTTGTTCTCTAGAAAGCCTATACTCAGTCTTCTATCGATAGCAATTGGGCTGGCATGTTTGTTTTTTTTTCTTCTTTTACATTTTACATTTTTATACTCTCTCATAAAATGGCATTTTTTTTTCTTTGAGACAGTCTCTCTTATCTAGGCTGGAGTGCAGTAGCGTGATCATAGTTCACTGAAGCCTCCAATTCCTGGCCTCAGGCAATCCTTCTGGCTTAGCCTCATGAGTATTGGTATAAGAGGCATGAGCCAGTTTGGATGCATGTTTTTGAAAATAGATATCCACTCTTAAATCTGTTTTTCAGGCTCATAGTAGTGGTTTAACTTTTAAGATTTTCAGTAATTAAATTACTGGAGCACTCCTAGTCTTCTTTCGCATTTCAGACATTAACTTTCCCAGATATTTATTTTTTTACTTTTATGTTTTAATAACCCCCTATGACTTTAATTTCAAGAACTGAGGCATTCTCCTTTAAGGAATAAAGTATGTTATTTTGATCATTTATGGGGAAGTACCTCTAAAAGATACATTATATATGTTCTTTGGCAATTTAACTTTTTCCTACTGACTTAGGGTTATGAAATATCATTCATTGTTTTGGGTAATTCTACCCTAGAGTATTAGGATATAAGTTTCTACTTAAAGTGGTCCAAGAGTTTTAGAATTATGTTTTATTTTTTAAGCACTTCCCTCACTGGCAGCTGTTCTTTCTTATTTTCATTTTTGTTTTATTTCTCCCCTGTAGGCACCCAACCTATTTTTTCTTTGTGATTAGAAATTTCATGTCCAGATTTTAAGCAAATGAATTTTCGCTTCTGATTGCAGTGAATATTTTACTCACATAGATTTTGTCTTGTTTATTTATTTATTTAATGAGACGAGGTCTTACTCTGTCACTCAGGCTGAAGTGATCTTGGTTCACTGCAACATCCACCTCCCAGGTTTAAGCAATTCTTCTGGCTCAGCCTCCTGAGTAACTGGGACAACAGGCGCCCACCACCATGCCCTGCTAGTTTTTTGTATTTTTAGTAGAGATGGGCCAGGTTGGCCAGGCTGGTCTTGAACTCTTGACCTCAAGTGATCCACCCACTTCAGCCTCCCAAAGTGCTGGGATTACAGATGTGAGCCATCGTGCCCGGCCTCACATAGATTTTAACGTGTTTAGTTTCTCACTTATTTTTGAGACTCAGATTTTTTTTTTTCTTCAAGGTTCTAATTCAGTCTTCAGATGACTGGAGTTAGAGATTAGAGAACCTCTAGATAGCCATGTCTATGCTATTGGTAGTGGTTGTTTTCAAATTGAAAATAGCTTTATTAGAACTATAAAAGAATAATGTGTCATTGTAAAGTATTTAAACCCTATAGAACTTTATAAAGAAGAAAGTAAAAATTGCTTAGAATTTTCTCATGTGGAGATATGGCTAATTCAATTTTGGTAGCCATCCTTTTAAGGAATTCTATATCATAGATATTGATGCTGAATTTTATTTTTGTTTTAAGGCTAAATTTTGGTATTTTTAAGTAATGCTCAATGTGTAGTGATTTGTTTATAATTTAAAATTCCTTTTTTTTTTTTTGAAATGGAGCCTTGCTCTGTTGCCCAGGCTGGAGTGCAGTGGCGCCATCTCAGCCACCTCCTGGGTTCAAGTAGTTCTCCTGCCTCAGCCTCCTGAGTAGCTGGGATTAGAGGCACGCAGCCACCAAGCCCAGCTAATTTTTGTGTTTTTAGTAGAGACGGGGGTTTTACCATGTTGGTCAGGCTGGTCTTAAACTCCTGACCTCGTGATCCACCCACCTCCGCCTCCCAAAGTGCTGGGATTAAAGGCATGAGCCACTGTGCCTTGCCAAAAATTCTTTATCTTTTCATAACCATAGCATACCTAAATATATTGCATATAAACATACACATATTTAAATAAATTATATATAAAACAGCAACTTTATAGCTTTTTTCTAAGACCTGGATAATGGCGATGAGAGTAGCATTTTTAGAGATTTCAGAAGTAGAATCTGAGAATGGAAAAGAATGGCTGAATCAAGACTGACTTTAAGGTATTTGCTTTTGAGTGACTAACTGGTCATTCACAGAATTAGCACCTGTTGGGGAAAATAGGATGATTAGTTCTCTTTTGTTAATGTTCTACCCAGTTGGGGGGAATTTATCTTGAAACATTATCTTGGAGTAATTTGCATTCAGATGGCACAAGCTGACTTTTGTTTGGAAAACTCTTTTCTTCAGGTTTCCTCAAGCATCTGCTTCCTACATATTGTTACAGTTTGCACAGTATGGGAATATCTTAAAACATGTGGTAAGGCTTAATTTTTTTCAAAGTCTTGACTAAAGAGGGAGAAGTTGTGAATTGAGAGAAACTTTGCTTCTGAATTTTGTGGGATTTTTTAAAACTTAATTTTTAAAAAATGTTTTGTATAATATGTCCTTTGAAGTCTGGAAGGCTGGAAGTTGCATAGTTTTTGATAAAAAGAGATAAAGTGAGAAGATATGGAGAAGAGAGAGTTTGAAAATCTACCTCCTCTCACCCCTTTTCTTAAATAGTTTACAATCTTAAAAAAGATAAATTATACCAAATATTATATTACTGTTTTCCAGTTTGAGCTTCTTTTATTGGAGATAAAGGAAGTGGGAGGAGGTTTCTGAACTTTTAGAGTATTTAGAGCTTCATAGCTCTAACATTTAAAAAATTACCTTGTGCTACAAGTTATAAGTAAGAAATCCTTTTTTGTTACTAGAGATTGATTTAATTAACTCCTATACAAAATCACATTGAGTAGTTTTAAATAATTTTATGGCAAGTGTTGCTATGATCTCTTTATAAGAAACATTTTGAGAAGCATTTTACTTTCAGAGAATATGTACATATTTATTGTAGAGAATTGAGAGATTGTTGAAGCGGTTTTAAATGTGACTTTTGTTGAACTTTACAACTTTTTATAAGGCATCAAATATGAAATGGAAGTAAATTTATCTTCACATTTCTATTTTCTAGTAGAATTCCTTAGATGTAGATTTTATATATTTTCTATTTTAAGAGACAATTTCATTCTTTGCAGATGTCTAACACAGGAAATTGGATGCATATTCGTTATCAGTCTAAACTGCAGGCTCGGAAAGCCTTAAGCAAAGATGGGAGGATTTTTGGAGAATCCATCATGATTGGTGTGAAACCATGTATTGACAAAGTAAGTTATTGGTGATGTAAGGAAAGTAGCTTAATCTATATGAAGAGCACAAGACCAGGCATTGAAATTGGTGGTTGTTGTCACTTGGTTTCACTGTATCTGTTTTTCTTAGTTTGTAAAATGTGATGATATTTACAATACTCTTCGTGGTAAGCCAAAGTTATTTAATCATAGACTTTAGAATTTAAAAATAATCCATCCTCACCTCTTCATTTTTCAGATAAAGGAAAGAAAGCAAGAGGGCTTAAGTAACTTGTCCAGAGTTGTTAAAGGTGAGGCCTAGATTTTAGGTCTCTTGACTACTAATCCATTCTCTTGTGCAAAGTGATACCAGATTCTTTTAAGTACTTAAACGGGATGGTGCTATTTCAGAATGAATTAATTCCCATGAACGTTGACTGATAAACGCCAAAGGTTTTTGTTTCAAAGTATTTCTATTTCAAATATTTAAAAATTATTCTGTATATACTCATTGAATAGTACAGAGTGTAGTTTCAACTTTTCTTTGTGGCTTGTTAAATCATTGTGAACATTCTTAAGTATATGTGAACTTGTTCTACATACCAGGCATTGTGCTTAGTGCTAGTATACACACATTAATGAACAAAGCAAGACGTTACTATTCTTAGAATCTGCTATAGCTGTGTACTTATATAGTTATCATACTGTGCTGTAACAAATGTTTGCAGAGGACAGAAGAATATTTGATGTTACTGAGCACTAAATAGCTTTGGATTTTGATTCTTTCCAATCCAGGTTTCCCTGAGAATTTTTTTTGTCCTTGCTGATTTTTCAGTGTTTCAGGAAATTCTTATTTCTGTGGTCTGTAGTTGTATTGAGATTGTTTGAGGTCACTGAAGTGAGGTTTCTGGCTCAGCATTTAGTCTCAAATGCTACCTCATAAGCATATATTTTCTCAAGCCTAAAATTATTTGAAAGTTTAATTAGATCAAATAAGTATTTGATCTTTATCTTTTAATTAAATTTTCTAAGTAGGATGTAATACTGATGATATGTATTATGTTTATAAACAAAGGAGTTGTTTCTTTGTTTCTCCAGAGTGTTATGGAAAGCAATGACAGATGTGCTTTATCATCTTCATCTTTAACCTTTACACCACCAATCAAAACTCTAGGTACACCAACACAACCTGGAAGTACTCCTAGGATTTCTACCATGAGACCTCTTGCTACAGCATACAAAGCTTCTGCTAGTGATTATCAGGTATTTTAAGGATTGGATTTAAAAAGGTGTACTTTAATGGTTGAGTGCATTGCATGCTTAACTTTTTCATTGTATTGATTTGTATGCCGTTAAATGTTTCCTGATGAGACTATTACCTTGATGAAACCTTTACACTTTAAAAATTTTCTATTTTAAAGTTAGCATCTTGGCCAGTTGAAAGTTTATCATGAATTAAAAATTATTTGCCATTCCTTAAAATTTTTAGAGAGTTGTTTTAGCTTTTTCTGAGTTATAGTTGCATACATACAAAATGTATACTGTGTACATCTTTGACATGAAGGCACATTAGAACTCTATTAAATTGATGACCAAATTGATGGTATCCAAAGTGCAGAACCTTAGGTTGGAGTATCTTTGGTTATTGAAATGAAGACATTAATCAACTCCCATTTAGACAGAAAAAATTTCTCATTTCAAAAAAGCTTAAGTTAACTATGTTCTTTGAAGAATCATAGACGTATTATGACCTCATTCAGTATAGTATTGTCTCGTACTGATTAGCCAAGAGTTCTGAACTTAACCAGCTGCAGAAATAGGTCCTGAAAACACAGTACATGAAACACTTGTGCTTTAGTAGGGCAGGTAGTGGTAGTTCAGTTTTTTGACTTCCTCTGAAATTTAGAGATTATTCTAGAACTGTTTTTTTCCCTTTAGTTTCTATTACTGTTATTTTAAATTCCCCATTTTTTTTTTTTTTTGCAGCTGTTGTGTGTGTGTTTTTTTTTTTTTTTGAGATGGAGTTTCACTCTTGTTGCCGAGGTTGGAGTGCAATGGTGTGATCTTGGCTCACCGAAACCTCTGTCTCCTGGGTTCAAGCGATTCTCCTGTCTCAGCCTCCTGAGTAGCTGGGATTACAGGCATCTGCCACCACGCCTGGCTAATTTTGTATTTTGTACTAGAGATGGGGTTTCTCCATGTTGGCTAGGCTGGTCTCAAACTCCTGACCTCAGGTGATCCACCCACCTTGGCCTCCCAAAGTGCTGGGATTACAGGTGTGAGCCAACTCACCTGGCTGCTTTTCTGTTATTTATTCAATATATATATATTTTTTGAGGCAGAGTCTCACCCTATTGCCCAGTCTAGAATGCAGTGGTGTGATCCCAGCTCACTGCAACCTCTGCCTACTGGGTTCAGGCAATTCTTCTGCCTCAGTCTCCTGATTACAGGTGCATGCCACCAGTGCCCAGCTAACTTTTTGTATTTTTAGTAGAGATGGGGCCAAGTTGGCCAGACTGGTCTTGAACTCCTGACCTCGAGTGATCCACCCACCTTGCCTTCCAAAGTGCTGGTATTACAGGCATGAGCCACCATGCCCAGCTATTCAGTTTTCTAATTTAAGAAACAAATGTTATTTGCTTTGCCAAAGGAATAAAATTTTGGCATTCTTAAAAGCATAGGATATTCTAAGTCCGTATTTTAATTTAAAAAATATACAATTCAGTGCTATAAATGCATTTTGATGTTTCTCTTTTAAATGAGCAATTAACTCTAGAATTGACTATGACACTGAAGAAACAATAACCTAACAGTTTTTGTGTGTGTGTGTGTGTGTGTGTGTGTTTTTTTAATAGGTTATTTCTGACAGACAAACACCAAAAAAAGATGAAAGTCTTGTATCCAAAGCAATGGAGTACATGTTTGGCTGGTAGTAGAAGACCAAGGAGGAGGTTGCTACACTAAAACAGAGTTAGCTGAGTGCTGCTGGTTCCTTCGGTTAGTTATATAACCATTCCTGCAGTATTGGGTAGCTATCTCATGCTTCTTTCAGAAGGAAGCCTTTTTCATTAAGGATACAGCCTATTTGTAGCTCGCACTTTAAAAGATGCTTGAGATACATTTGAAAGAAAACTAAAAATCCCCATAAGCAGGATTTTATGCTTTCTGTAACAGTGCATGCTTCAGCACAGAAAACTCAGCGTTGATTATTAATTAATTGAAATTGTAGTGAGACTTTATTGTCTTCATGAAAAGATGGGGGTGAATTTCATGAAGAGGAACTATAGTTATTTTTACCAAGACACAAAGATTATAATTAGCAATTTGAATTATGGTCTTTTAATTTAGATAGTATTTAATATTTTAATTATCCTTGTTTGTGTATATCCTGTCCCAGAGTGTCCTCTTTGTGCATTCTAAAACCAACGTTGTTTTAAAACTACAACTAAAGTTTCTTGATAATAAACATTGTCAATGATATGTATATTAGTCTGTTTGTGTTGCTATAAAGGAATACCTGAGGCTGGGTAATTTATTAAAAAAAAAAAAAGGTTTATTTGGCTCAGAGTTTGTTTGGCTTATAGATAGACAAGAAGCATGATGCCAGTATCTGCTTCCAGTGAGGGCTTCTTGGAGCTTTTACTTGTGGAGGAAAGTGAAGAAAGGGCATCATATCACGTGGTGAAGGAGAGGAAGAGAGCAGGAAGAAGGAGATTCTAGACTCTTTAAGTAACCAGATCTCACATGAACTCATTACTGCAGGGAGGGCACCAAGCCATTCATGAGGGATCTGCCCCCATGATCTAAAGACCTGCCACTAGTCCCCACCTCCAACTTTGAGGATCATATTTCAATTTAAGAGTTGGAGGGGACAAATATCCAAATGTTATCAATATGTATTGAACATTTTTTGAAAGGGTGATTTATATGATAAAAAGCTTTAAGTGTTCATTGAAAGAGAAAATATGTTATGAACTGTTATTTACCTGTAACCAAGCTTTAATTACCATGAAATTTTGCCATACTTGTTTCTTTTCTTCCTTTTTTAATTTTGTTTAAAGCACATCCCAGATAAGATGTCATTTTACTCTAAATACTTGAGGATATATCAAAAAAGAATATTTCTACATGGAATTACAATGTCAGTATCCCACTCCCACTGGACAGAATTAAATCTTTTTTTTTTTTTTTTTTTTTGGAAACAGAGTCTTGCTCTGTCACCCAGACTGGAGTGCAGTAGTGTGATCTTGGCTCACTGCAGCCTCTACCTCCTGTATTCAAGCGATTCTTGTGCCTCAGATTCCTGAGTAGCTGGGACTACAGACATGTGCCACCATGCCTAACTTTTGTATTTTTAGTAGAGACAGGTTTTCACCGTGTTAGCCAGGTTGGTCTTGAACTCCTGGCCTCAAGTGATCTGCCCACCACAACCTCCCAAAGTGCTGAAAAGTAATACTGAGGAATGTACTGGCATGAATGAAAATTCATTTATAAAGTATTTTTTCCTCTGAAAACTTTCACATTGAAGTCTTTGTCTTCCAATTTAGGATTATATTTTATATCCTATTTCATTATATGCAGAACTCAATTATTCAAGGTAGAACTGGCTACTAAATTCCATGTTAAAAGTCCTGCATTTGTATTTGAATTAATACACTTTTTATTAAAAGGGTTGTTGTTTATTGGAGGGGGTGTTATATTTGCATAGGACTTCATGGAGTGTGAAGTTTGCTTTTGAGCCAAAAATATTTGTTTGCTATATTTTGTTTTGTTATTTCTCCCAGTATCATATATATCTTACCTATCTTTGTATCTGCCATTTATTTTAAGAGATCCAGGAAAATTTCAGAAAGCAAGCCATCTTAGTTTTGAACACTATATAAAAACAACAACAAAAGTAAGATATCTGGGATGTTAGGAAAGTTACCCTGAAACAAGCCTCCTTTTAAAAGCTCAGAGAAGCTGACTTCAAACAAAAATAAATAATATGAAACTATAGTCATGCAAGGTTGTTAAAAAAAAGGAGTATAACGTGCTGCTGCCTTTTTTCAGAGATGCCCTGACCATCAAGGAAAAAAAAAGAAAAAAATAGCATCCCTGTAGACATTTAAAGCACACCAGAAAGCATGCCTATAAAATGGATAAAAACTATAGAGTATTACTTAAAATTAAGTTTTAAGATGTTTAGAAAATGATATAAGGTATGAAAGAACAATAAAAATAAAATTGAAGAACTGGGGAAAATATGAGTAATAGAGGAAAAAAATCACTCAGAATTTTTTTTTTTTGAACAGGAGTGACAGTTTATTAAAAAGCTTGAGAGCAGGAACAAAAGGAAGTAAAGTACACTTGGAAGAGGGCCAAGTGGACAACCTGAGAGATCAAGTGCCAGAAATTAAAACTAGAATCAACAACAGCTGATGAACAACAGATAATGCCCTAAGAGAAATGAAAGATAAAAATGGAGGACTTTTAGAAATCAGAAAGAAAAGAGATAAAAAGGATTAGTAAGGATACAACAAATTTTAGAGACAGAAAAGAAAAAATGCAATATACAGAACAAAATCAGTGACTACTTTGCTGGGAAAATATTTGGAACTACACATTGGAAGAGTAACCTGCCTATCTGAGATTATTATACCGGAACAGCCAATAGCGATATACTAACTTTGGATTTGACTAGACAAAAACAGCAAGTGACTTATAAGAGCAAGAGTTAAAACAGCAGCTTATGTCAGGAGGAAAAGAATAGCCCCTTTAAGATATCTGTGGAAAGAAAATGTGAGTAAAAGATTTTGTATCTACCAAAACTGGTTAAGTATAAAAATAACTCCTCGACACTATTAATGTGCAAGAATTCAGAGAACGGCGTTGTTTCCCTTGAGTATGTCCTGAGGAATGGACTAGAAAATGGCACCTCCAGCAAGCTAAGTGCCTAGAAAAATGACATAAACTCTGGTGAGCATTTAATTTTATGTTACATTATGAGCAAAGTGCTGACCAGGTTTATTGCTTGAAGCTCAGGCCAGAAGGTAGCTTTTCCCATTCACTGTCTTTCAGGTCTACTCACGCTAATATGGTGGGAGTCAGTCTTTGGTTTACAGTAAAATACCAAGCTGAGTTATCTGTGAACCAAACCTGAGGGTTTTTCCTCCTCTGTCACCTGATAGTAGCGGTGAACCCCAACGAAGGCTTAAGTTGAGGGTGAGGTTCTGGTGTCTTGGAGGTAAGTAACCTGCGGCACCTTTTCATGAAAGTTGGAGCCTTAGGAACTGCTTGGGCACCAGCCTGAATGTACCATGAGTTATTACTATGCTGGTCTAGTCTTAGGGTTTGGTGGATCTGATAATACCCAGCTTGTGATGGATAGCTCTGGTCACATAGTTGAAGTGCTCTGATGTGAGGAGCTACTCTTTAAATAATGACTAGTTACCTGCTGCAGAAAGACTGACCTAGCTCCAGAAAGGTCTAGCTCACAGAAAGGTCTGTGTTAGGGCTTAGATAATCAAGGGTTGCCAGAGACTATGTAGCATCCTTGTCTACCAGGAATGTCTGGCATCATGGGATTTGCCATGTCATATGGCCTAAATGTTGAGTTATTTGTACTATATGCCTGAACTTGCAGAACTCCCTCACTCGGCCCCACTAAAATCTAAGCCACATAAGAAATGGGTCAGAGGGGTCTTCTTATCTATAATTTGTGTTTCTAAAATCCAGAAGCCTATGAAGTGCTGTGTCTCTTTATAATGGTAGGAGGATCAAGGTCAAATAATAGTAAGGGGTAGTCCTAGCATGCTGCAGACCAATGGAGCCCTTATAACTTCACCAATGTGGTTATCCTCTGCATTTTCGTGTGGTACAATACATATTACATAAAATTTACTATCTTAACCACACACACCCCTCCTCTTTTGAGATGGGGTCTCTCATCCAGGCTTGAGTGCAGTGGTGTGATAACAGCTTACTGCAGCCTTAACCTCCTGGGCTAAAGCGATTCTCCTACCTCAGCCTCCCAAGTAGCTGGGACTACAGACATATACAACTATGCCTGGCTAATTTGTACTTTTTAGTAGAGACAGAGTTTGCCATGTTTCCCAGGCTGCTCTTGAATTCCTGGGCTCAAGCGATCTGCCTGCCTTGACCTCCCAAAATGCTGGGATTACCGGTAAGAGCTACGGTGCCCATCTGATCTTAAAACAATTTTAAAGAGATGTTCAGTGATATTAAATACATTCATAATATGCAACCATCACAACTGTCCATTGCCATAATTCATTTAAACTTGCAAAAATGAAACTCTATCCATTAAATAATAACCCTCCCTTCTCCAAGGTCCTGGCAACCACTGTTCTTTCTAGCTCTACAGTTTTGACTATGCTTCCTCATTATAAGTGGAATCTTGCAGTATTGGTATTTTTGTGACTTGATTATTTCATTTAACATGATTTCTTCAAGATTCATATATGTTATAACATGTCAGAATTTCCCTGTTAAAGCTGAATAATATTCTCTCATGTATATTACCACATTTCAGTATTCATTGTTTGATTTGTAGTAGGGTACACAGTAACTAGAACAGTGGGTAAGAACACAGAATACATATCTTGTCTAAGGTCACATAGATACTACTAACAGCAATAGGACAAAAACTTTTTTTTTTAAGAGTGCAGTTATGTGGAACTGTGACGTTTTGAGATTTAGGTGTTTTCATTTTCTATTTTAGGCCCAGGAGTACATATGCAATGTTGTTACATATATTAATTGTGTGTTACAGGGATTTAGTGTACAGATTATTTTTTCAGTAGTTTTTTAGTCTTCTCCCTTTTCCCACCCTTCAACTTCTGTTGCTCCCTTCCTTGTGTCCATTTGTACTCAATGTTTAGCTTCCACACTGAGTACACATGGAATGAGAACATGCAGTATTTGGTTTTCTGTTCCTGTGTTAGATTGCTTAGTATAATGGCCTGCCTCTCCATCCATGTTGCTGCAAATGACATGATTTTGTTCTTTTTTATGGCTGTGTAGTATTCCATGGTGTATATGTATCACATTTTCTTTATCCACTCTACCGTTGTTGGGTGTTTACATTGATTCCATGTCTTTGCTATTGTGAATAGAGCTGTGATGAATATATGTGTGCATTATTTTTATGGTAGGATTGAGGGAATGTGTTCTCTTTCTGGGTCCACAAGGGGGCGTAATTTTAAGGGCAAGAACTTCCCAGCACCATGCCCCCCTCCCATGCCTCACCATCCGGGAGATTACGGTTTCTGTTTTAATTTTCTTGGGTGAGGGAAAAGATCAACAGTCAATTACTCCAGTGGAAGTTCAAAGGAACTTTTCATTGGCCAGGGGGCTTGGAGAAGGTGGGAATTCCTCCCAGGTTAAAAGTCCCTGTCTCCCTAATTCTGGGCGGATTTCCCCTCTGAGGTCCCCTTCCACTCTCATGGAAGCTGTTTTTTCTCTCCTGGATTCCATACTTGGGTCCCCTTCCACACACACTTCATGGAAGCCTTCTCTCTTCTCTTTTTTCTCTACCTAAATAAATCACTTTCTGCAAACACTTTTTTGGGTCCGGTATTTACTTTACGAGTGCACCTGCCATGCTCCTCTCTCTCATTCTTGAGAGAGGGAGAAACCAAGAGCCTGGATCCCACTGGGGATCGAGCTGAGCGCTCCCCTGCACCCCAAAACCCGCCAGCAGAATGATTTATATTGCTCTGGGTATATACCAACTAATGGGTCTGCTGGGTCAAATGGTAGTTCTGTTTTAAGTTCTCTGAGGAATTGCCACACTGCTTTCTACAATGGCTGAACTAATTTACCTTCCTATCAGCAGTGTATAAGTGTTTCCTCTTCTCTGTAACCTTGCCAACATTTTTCTTGACTTTTTAATAAACATTTTTTTTCTGACTGGTGTGAGATGGTGTCTCATTGTGGTTTTCTTCTTAATTTCTGTGATTAGTGATGTCGAACATTTTTTCATACACTTGTCGGCTGTATATATGTCTTGGGGTTGCTTTTGCTTGTTAATTTATAGATTCTGGATATTAGATCTTTATGAGATGTATAATTTGCAAGTATTTTCTTCAATTTTGTAGGTTATATATTTAATCTGTGTGATGGTTAATGCAGAGTGTCAACTTGATTGGATTGAGGGATACAAAGTATTAATCCTGTCTGAGAGAGTGATGCCAAAAGAGATTAACATTTGAGTCAGTAGACTGGAGAAGGTATTTTTACCCTTAATCTGGTGGGCACAATATAATCAGTTTCCAGCAAATACAAAGCAGTCAGAAAAACATGAAAAGGAGAGAGATGGGCCTAGCCTCCCAGCCTACATCTTTCTGCCATGCTCGATCCTTTCTGCCCTCGAACATCAGACTCCAAGTTCTTCCGTTTTGGGACTCTGACTGGCTCTCCTTGCTCCTTAGCTTGCAGATAGACTTGTGGGACCTTGTGATCAGGTAAGTTAATACTTAATATACTCCCCTTTATGTATATATATGTATCTAATAGATATCCTTTATCTAATAGATACCCCTTTATATGTACATAGATATATACATATACGTGTATACATATATAAGATACATATGTATATATCATATATATCTGTATATATATATATCTGTATATATATATCTAATAGATATCCTTTATCCTTTAATAGATACCCTTTTATATGTACGTATATGAGATAGGCGTATATACGTACATATATACATATATACATATAATAGATACTCCTTTATATTATATCTATTGTATGTATATAAGATATATATACATATAAAGGGGAGGATATCTATCTGTATATATATCCTATTAGTTCTGTCCTTATAAGAGAACCCTGACTAATGTTTATAGGTTTTGTTTTTTTTTGGTTTTTTTTTTCCCCCATGTGCAGAAGCTCTTTAATTAGATCCCATTTGTCAAGTTTTGTTTTTGTTGCAATTGCTTTTGGCGCCTTTGTCATGAAATCTTTGTATCCAGAATGGTATTGCCTAGGTTTTCTTTCAGGATTTTTATGGTTTTAGGTTTTACAATTAAGTCTTCAATCCATCTTGAGTTGATTTTTGTATGTGGTGTAAGGAAGGGGTCTAGTTTCAATCCTCTTCATATGGCTAGCCAATTATCCCAGCAGCATTTGTTGAATAGGGAGTCCTTTCCTTGTTGCTTAGATCAGATGGTTCTGGGTGTGCAGTTTTGTTTCTGAGTTTTTGTTTGTTTTTGAGATGGAGTTTTGCTCTTGTTGCCCAGGCTGGAGTGCAATGGCATGATTTTGTGTCACTGCAACCTTTGCCTCCTGGGTTCAAGTGATTTTCCTGCCTCAGCCTCACCAATACCTGAGATTACAGGCATGTGCCACCACCCCTGGCTAATTTTGTATTTTTAGCAGAGAGAGGGTTTCACTATGTTGGTCAGGCTGGTCTTGGAACTCCTGACTTCAGGTGATCTGCCTGCCTGAGTTCTTTATTTGTCTCTGTGTCTGTGTACCAGTACCATGCTGTTTTGGTTATGGTAGCCTTGTAGTATAGTTTGAAAATAGATAATGTGATGGCCCCAGCTTTGTTCATTTTGCTTAGGATTGCCTTGGCCATTTGGGCTCTTTCTTGGTTCCACTTATTTTAAGATAGTTTTTTTCTAATTCTGTGAAGAATGTCAATGCTAGTTTAATGGGAATAGCATTGAATCTGTAAATTACTTTGAACATTGTGGCCATTTTAACAATATTGATTCTTCCTGTCCATGAGCATGGAATATTTTTCAATTTGTTGTTTTATCTCTGATTTCTTTTAGCAGTGTTTTATGATTCTTGTTGTAGATTCTTTCACCTCCTTATTAGCTGTATTTCTAGATATTTTATAACTTTTATGGCTATTGTGAATGGTATTACATTTTTATTTATTTTTATTTTTGAAAGAAAAAGAGTGAAAGAAAAAAAAAGAATGAAAGAAAGAAAGAGGAAGAGAAAGAGGGAGAGAGAACGGGATTCTTGTTCTATTGCCCAGGCTAGAATGCAGTCTAAAAATGAGTATTAAAAACTTTTTATGCCAATAATTGTGCTTAACCATGGAGACAGGAAGGAATGAGAGATGAAAATAACAAGCAGCCACCAATATTTTATTTAAACCTGTGAAATGCTATGCAATTGCTGAGGATTGATTTACTTCCAATTATGTGGTCACTTTTAAAATAAGTGTGATGTGATATTGAGAAAAATGCATGTTTTGTGGATTTGGGGTGGAGAGTTCTGTAAATGTTTGTGAAGTTTACTTGTTCCAGGTCTGAGTTCAAGTCCTGGATATCCTAGTTAATTTTCTATCTTGTTAATCTGTCTAATATTGATAGTGTAGTATTAAAGTCTCCCACTATTATTGTTTGGGAGTCTAAGTCTCTTTGTAAGTCATTAAGAACTTGCCTTATGTATCTGAGTCCTCCTGTATTGGGTGCGTATATATTTAGGATCGTTAGCTCTTCTTGTTGCATTGATCCTTTAACCATTATGTAATGTCCTTCTTTGTTTCTTATGGTCTTTGTTGCTTTAAAGTTTGTTTTATCAGAGACAAAAATTGCAGCTTCTGTGTTTCTTGTTTTTTTTTCCTCTTCATTTGGTTGGTAAATCTGCCTCCATCCCTCTGTTTTGAGTCTTTGTGTATCCTTGCATGTGAGATGGGTCTAGATACAGCATACCGATGGGTTTTAGCTTTTTATCCAATTTGTCCATCTGTGTCCTTTGATTGGGGCATTTAGTCCATCTAAATTTAGGATTAATATTGATATGTGAGTTTGATACTGCCATTTAATGCTAGCTGGCTGTTTTGCCCATTAGTTGATGTAGATTCTTCATTATGGTGATGCTCTTTACCTTTTGATATGTTTTTGGAATGGCTGATACTGGTTGTTCTCGTCTATGTGTAGTGCTTCTTTCAGAAGCTCTTGTGAAGCAGGCCTGGTGGTGATGAAATATCTGAGTACTTGCGTGTTCGCAAAAAATTTTATTTTTCCTTCACTTATGAAGCTTAGTTTGGCTGGATATGAAATTCTGGGTTGAAAGTTCTTTTCTTTAAGGATGTTGAATGTTGGCCCCCACTCTCTTCTGGCTTGTAGGGTTTCTGCTGAGAGATCTGCTGTGAGTCTGATGGGCTTCCCTTTGTGGGTAACCCGACCTTTCTCTCTGGCTGCCCTTAGCATTTTCTCC
>PVKP010011006.1:0-62865 GCA_004027715.1 Plecturocebus donacophilus
TAAAATCTCTTCCTCTTTCTTTAAAAAAAAAAAAAAAAATGATGAAAGCTTACTTTCCCAATGAAGCTTTTTGCTTTATAAATATTTGCTATTTTGTTGTTGTCCTTGAAGGCTTTCTTTACTTCAAATTATATCAATTTGTACTTCATAGTATAATTTTCATTTTTTAAAGTTTATATTCATAACCAGTAAACTTTTAAATGTGTTCCAATACTCCATAATTTTCAATCTTAAAATGTACCTTTTTTATTTTTTATATTAAGCAGTATTCCACTATCTACTTTGTTTTTAAGTCCCTAAAACCTACTGTCAATAACTAAACTATCATTACTTGGAACACAGCCACACTGTTGTGTCACCATAGCTATGGCTATCTTTTGTAAGCAGCAGTGACACTACTGATGCAGTGGGGCATCTGCTTTGTTTTTCCAGATGCAGAGATGGATTTGTACTGCTTCACCCACATTTTTCACCTTTTCTGCATATGACCAATGGAACCCTAGCTATAGACTTTGTTATGGTAGCCAAGATTAAAAATACAATTTGTGTCCTTGAATTGTTTACAGATTTACCCTTGTTCTAGCGATCCCTGATTATATGTCTGTCTTCATACTAGACTGTGCAGCCTTTGAGGGCAGGGACCACATCTTAGTTATCTTGTATCTCCAGTTCCTGGCTCAGGGCTGTATACACCATCATCACCCTCTTCATAATCATCATCATAGCTTATAGTCTTGGGTTCTTTGCTCAGTACTTTATGTGGATATTCTCAATTCCTACAACAGTCATGAAGTAAGTAATACCATTATCCATATAGAAATGAAGAAACTGAGGTCTAGAGAGGGTTAGTAATTTGTCTGAGATCAAGGGGCTCAATTTTTTTAAAAAGCTAAACTGAACAAAAGCCATATTGTTTTTGGGGTTTTTTTTTTGAGACACAGTCTCACTCTGCCGGCCAGGCTAGAGTGCAGTGACGCAGTCTTGACTCACTACAGCCTTCAACTCCCAGTTCAAGCAATTCTCCTGCCTCAGCCTCTGGAGTAGCTGGGATTACAGGCACATGCCACCATGCCCAGCTATTTTTTTTTAAATTATTTTTAGTAGAGACAGGGTTTCACCATGTTGTCTAGGCTGGTCTCAAACTTCTTACCTCAGGTGATCCGCCCGCCTCAGCCTCCCAAAGTGCTGGGATTACAGGCATGAGCCACCATGCCAACCAACAAAAGCCATATTGGATGTGGATACAATGTTCATCTTATTTGCATTATATTCAGAACGACTGAATAACCAGCCACAGAAACTATGGATAGTATATAATTATATATTATGCTTGACTCTACCAGAATGTGTAGTTATATCTACAGGAGTTTCTCAGAATTAATGTAAGTAAACATTCATCATATGCTCCTTAATTTATAAGAAGTCTTTATTCTAAAGTTCATTTATGAGTTAGGTGCTCTGTCACACTTGTCCAAATAACCTAAATAAAGATGAACTCCATTCTCCCAGTGAGACTCTTCCCCCTGAAATTGTGACCTACATGAATATATAAATGTTTATGAATACCTCTTTTAATACTTAGCTATGTATATATATGTATTTAAAATTACATCTTAAAATACATTAACCTAGAAATATTGCTTTTCTCCATTCTCACTTTTTTTTTTTTTGAGATGGAGTCTCGCTCTGTCACTCAGGCTGGAGTGCAGTAGTGCAATCTCAGCTTACTGCAACCTCCGCCTCCCAGGCTCAAATGATTCTCCTGCCTCAGCCTCCCAAGTAGCTGGGATCACAGGTATGTGCCACCACACCTGGCTAATTTTTTGTATTTTTAGTAGAGATGGGGTTTCACCATGTTGGCCCGCCTAGTCTCGAACTCCTGACCTCAGGTGATCCACGTGCCTCGGCCTCCCAAAGTGCTGGGAATACACGCATGAGCCACCGTGTCTGGCCTCCACTCCTACTTTTAAAGAAATAATTTTATTCAATGATTCATGTTCATCTTTGATATTAATGTGTCTGTTACTTCTAGAGCCACTTTTTGAGTCATTACCATGACATGACTATGAGAAGGCTATAGGACAGGAAGTGGGTAGAAGGGAGACTGCCAGGGGCAATCCAAACAAAACGGGTTTCAAGAGAGTAGAGAACTGGCAGGTATACCATCCCCTTACAGGGAGAGGTATCCGTCTGTAAGGGAAGCTCACAATTCAAGTTTTCCCCTTATTAGCGGTCACTTAATTCATTCTCCAAGGAGACTACTGTATAGTCAGTAGAATTATGCTTATAAAAGTGACTGACTATATTTTATCCTATTTTACAAAATATGTTAAATATATCTTAAAAAATAAATACAGCATTAGAGTTCTGAGTGTTTTAACTTTAGTCAAATGCTCATCTGTAGATGGTCAAGATACGTGCATTACCTGAAATGTGAGTCATTTACCTTTAAAGGCTGTTAGCAATAAAAAGTTATGGATGCATCCTCATCCCATATGTAATTTTTTAAAAATACTAAACTATTGGTAGGGTGCAGTGGCTCACACCTGTAATACCAGCACTTTGAAAGGCCAAGGTGGGCAGATCATTTGAAGCCAGCAGTTTGAGACCAGTCTGGCCATCAGGGCAAAATCCCTGCTCTACTGAAATTACAAAAATCAGCCAGGTATGGTGGTGCAAACCTGTGATCCCAGCAACATGAGAGGCTGAGGCAAGAGAATCGCTTGAACTTGGGAGGTAGAGGTTGCAGTGAGCCAAGATCGTGTCACTGCACTCTAGCCTGGGTGACAGAGCAAAATCCTGTCTCAAAAAACAAACAAACAAAAAACCACCTAAACTGTAAATAAATATAAGCAATTTTATCAGTTATAATTTTTTCCATAATGACTACTTTGATGCTTTTTTAATTTATATCTGCCCTAACTTTGTGTTTAGTTTGTTACTTTTTGAGAAATCCAGTGCTGACCTTCAGCATAAAAAAGGTTAGTTCAGACCCTAATAAGGAGTAAGGAGTTGGTGCAAGAAGACTGCTGTAAACTTCCAACCTTTAGAAATAGCTTCTTCCTATGTGTAAGTTTATTAAGGAAGAACTTTGGTGAAGTTGTCTATGCCTCTCCTGTAGAAAGTCCATCCAGACTCCTATGGATGGACTTTCTACAGGAGGAGGTATAGACAAAGTTGCTACCTTGCATCTCTCCCCACATTCTATCTTAGCAAATGGGTAAATAAAAGGTATGTATGAGAGAGTATGGCAGTTTTTCTTTTACTTCAACAAAAGGAGACAGAATTTTCCCCAAAGTTTATACTCATAATATTATAATAAATATATCAGGCTGAGCAAATGGTTTTAAGACAATTATATGGCTGAAAACCAATAAAGATTATGGGATTCTTGTATGTTGATACTATTTGAGGATATTGCTGGATCAGAAACATTTGTTTATAGTAAAATTCACTTTCATAATATAGCTCTGTTTCCTAAGTTTAAATATGAGGCACTGGAGTTCAGCAATAATGTTGGCTTTGGAGTTAATGTGTGCATGACCCTACATAACTACAGTAAATTCGTCTCTTTCATCTATTAAATACCAGTTAGTTGGATAGCTTCATGTATCATATATCTTTTGTCACATGTCTTTCAAAGATGATATTCTTATAATTACCATCAGGACAATTTGTAATGGCAGGTTTTTTTATGTTTGGTTTACCTTTGCTATGTTGTGTTCTTTAAGGGCTACATGTGATTACTACTCAGCCATCCCCACTATGGGGCTATGGCAAGATTTTAGCATTCTTTAGTGTTTTCATGGTGGAAAATCTTGAATTTCTTTGTATACTTGTGTAACAGCAGCCTACATTTATATGTATTTACTCTTTCCCATTGAATTCATCTTCTATTCAGCTAAAATTGTTTTGTTCCTTATTTTGCATTTATGTAAGAATTCACTGTGTAAAATGTATCTTTATAAATAGATAATTATTTCATGGTGAAAGATTAATTAGGAAAAGCTAATGAGAAGACAGTTTTTAAAACATGATTCATAATTTCTGGGTTTTCACATCACTTTTATTCATTTTAAAACTTATGTTCAAAATACTACTTCTGAAAAAATAAATAACAATTACAGATTCTTTAACAAATGAATGAATTACTAAATAAAAATAATAACTTTAAAGAATTTTTTGAAAGAGATGTAATATATGGCAGTTGCTATTGTCAGTTAACACTGATTAAGTATTACATGTAGTGCTCTGTATCAAATGCTTCTTTCTATTGAGTGGTTTTTGTTACCTATGTGATAGGAAGAATAATTTGAAGTTATATTTGCAAACAGTTACTTTTCCTGCCATTGTCATTATCCTTGATTATTTAATAATTTTTACAAATCATATTCCATCTACAATAATGGATTAAAAGAAAAAACTGACATTAAGGATTGTGATGTGGAAATAGATGTTACATTGTCTTGGAGGCAAAATAAAAAACAGAAGTTTTTAAGCAAACAAAATAGGAAAATATATTACCAGAGATTATATTAAGTAGTCCAGTACTTTAAAATGTTAAGGTTAAAGCTAGGTAAATAGTTTTTATGTTTTTATTTGTTATTTATAATAAACACGAGGTACTATGTTTTAAAATATAGTGTAACAACTCAGCCATTCTTTCACATTTTAGTAATTATATACTGTAGTGTATTGTTTTTGTCATTTTTTATTTCAAAATGGCTTTCAATAGCATATGTCTTGAATTTTTTAAATGGTGAAACTGAAAAAAAAGATTTTAAAAAGTATTGTTGATTTAGGTGACAAAAATGTGGTTATAATTACAAATTAAAGATAATTTTGAAAAAGAGATAGTTAACCAGGTTAGGTTAAACAAGATTAAACGATTTATGGCCATTTTATAAAATAATGACAGTCTTCATTTTAAGCTACAATGTAAAGTGCTTTATTCTGAGATTAGGCATTGTGGCAGAAGCTAAAACTGCCTTTTTTTCTAACAGTGCCAGAATACAACCTCTTTTTCTTTTTGCACTAACAAGACTGCTTTACCACCACAGCCCACTCTAAGTAATTAAATCAATCCTTTGTACTTACCGTATTCTCCTCTAGTGACGGTACTAGATCTGATTATATGCTTCATGCATATTCAAAGTACCGCACTGACAGCTCTTTAATGAGCTCTTACTTAATCAGTATGAACAATGTTCATCTTGTTCTTTTTTTCCTCATGCATTAGAGCTAGGAACAGTTGGGAAAAATGAAACATCCAGCATTCATTTGAAAAATATATTGTACTTTGAAAAGTGTCTAAGCTGAGGAAGTTGCATTCTGCCCTTTAAAAGTCTGATGGACAAATTGGATTACTAGTATTGGATTAAATAACAAATGGTTAGAGGAGAAATGAGAAAAGCTCACTGTGATCACAGGCTTTAATATTTTTTGTTACTTATAAAGCTAAAGGGGTCTTTAACCAGTTATTAAAGTCAGGATTAATTTGTAATGGTTCAACTTACTGGCTTTTAAAAGCTTTTTAAATTTAAAAAATTTAAGACCCCCAAAAACAATAGTGTAATGAGTATTAGAAAAAATTTTATTTTTTTAATTACTAGATTAAGTATAGATATCCATCATTGTGTACTATCTCAGATAAGGATTTGGTGATACAGAATTATCTTCAAATGTGTTTTTCCAATTAAATACTCTGTGAAGCAATGAGTAATGTGTCCTTAAATATTTCTTATTGTTAGGCTTTTTTCCTTTTGAAATATGAGATTCTTTTGTTATTAATCATTTCCTAACAATTAGAGGAGGGGATCTCTTATTCTTCACTAGAAATCATAGGCATGAGTTAAACTGAAAATAACGCAGCATTACATCAATATTGTTATTCTCAAGGAAGCAGTCTTCCATTGAAGAAAATGATGCTAATTTAAGAGTAGGCTGGTTGCTTCTAGTATTGCCTGAAAGCCTCAAATTATAGGTTAAGTTAAATGCAAAAGAAAGTTTCAATAAGTATATATTTTTAGAAGCCACGTAGGTTATGAATACAAGAATTAAGTCTTTAATCGGAAAGTAAAATATCATAGAATCTACACCTATTAATATTGCACACATGTGGCATTTCACTGATCAAAAAGGCCTTCACCAGGATACAATTGGCCTTTTTCCAAATTGCAAGCTTTTTCTCAGCTTTTTCTTTTTACTCTTTCTTCTTTTGTTGCTACCCAGGGATTTGTGCCTATCGCAGCCTGTATCACATGACCAGTGTCAAGACATCACATGGTCCAAAGTGAATACAAAACCAGCTACCCTAAAAGAGAGATTAAAAATACTGTAAAACAATAAAGACTTTTGTTCAGACTCTAAAAGAATCTATCCTAAGTCGGCTTCATACCATTAGTTTTAACAGCATTTAATGAAGGCACATATTCTCAACTATTTTCCCTAATGGTAAACAGCAGCTATCTATTTTATAGGGATGCTCTGAAATACATGTTTAATCCTTTGCACACAGATTTGCTTTTTGTCTTCTATTGATATTCTAAAAATTATTTGAATTTATATTAATGTAGAAATATTTAAATTATGATATGCTTATAATTTATGCAAGCACTATAAAGAATGAGATAGATATTTGGACAGTATGACAAAATAAATCATAGATGACTATGTAATATGAGCTCTCTTATGTTAAAGAAACACATGTGTCTATAGATACAGTACATACACATGTGTGATAGACATAGCTATCTATGTGGTCTGGAAAGAGATATGTTAAACTGTAATCATACCTCTGGAGAAGGGAAGTGTGGGGTTGGTGAAAGAGGACTATCTTTGACATTTTAGTTGAAAAGAAAATCAAACTTAGGGAATAATAATCTGAGGGGAATTATTTAATTTTTTATTAGGTATTTAAATTAACCTTATGAATGCTATACAGAAGTTAGACTGAATTATTAAATAATAGCTTAGCAAAACAATAAACCAATCATGGGAGAAATTCAGGAAATAAAAGTTGAAGAATTAGAAATTTGAGTAGGTATAATTTGAAGGGAGAAGAAGGAAGATATGGGGGAAATTAATATTTTTCTTTAGTATAATTGTGGCCTACTTCTACATGAACAAATGCCAAATGTATACTATATTATAATCCTTAATACCTTGCCTTTGTGAGAAAGTGGCAGGGTGATATTAGATGATGGGATGGATGTTAGTGATGGAGAATTTTAAGTATCTCCTGTATACAATCCGTTATAATCTAAAATGTTCATTTGTCACACTGTTCATGTTTTCTGAACATTATGATGTTTATGAAATTTTTTTTTTCATATATAGCTGTAGGTAGCTTTTTGTAGCCTGGTCATTTACGGTGTATTTAGTAATTTATAAATGGTCTACCCTATTAGGGATGATGAGTTCCAAAATGGCATATATATGCATATATCACTAGTTTACTTTTGGGAAGGAAAATAAGAAAATAGCAAGTTGTTAGAAATAGAAGCTTTCACATAGTCTCTGGACTTCCCAGATCTTCCTGCTAGTCTTCTGAGTCTCATAATGATTTTTAAATTTTTTTAAAAAATAATGACTATATGTCTGTCAGCACTATGAGTTCCTCATTGAAACATAATAGCAAGTCAGCCTCTAGGGAGGATTTAAAAGGTAGGACATTTTGTTTACTGTGCTTAGTGTTAATATGATCTATAGGTATGTTCAGGGAGACTAAAATATGCATGCTGAATAATATCACCTTAAGAAGATTGACTTATGAGTTTGAAATGTGGATTTTTTTTTTCAGGACTTGGACTTTAATCTTCTTATAAGCAGTTTAATATATAGTATTAGAGTAAATTTTTTATATGTTTAAAAAATTCTGTGCTAAACTCTTATTTGGCTTGTCTCATGTCATATAATAAGAGGTAACTCTTCCTGGATTATAGGAAGGAACACAGAAGAAGAAGAAGCTATGATGCAGGAATGGTTTATGTTAGTTAATAAGAAAAATGCCTTAATAAGGAGAATGAATCAGCTCTCTCTTCTGTAAGTACTCATGATTATGCTTGCTTTGCATACAACATTGATAAATCTTAGGCTTCTTGTTATTGTCTTCTTTGGGATTTCATATTTGTTTGGTATTTCCCCTTTCTTTAGAGATTACATGTTTTATAAAAAAATAAAAAATAGTATATGACAATTTTCATCTTATAAGAATTTTTAAATAGAATGATAGACACTGAAAAAAGTATATCTAGAAGCCCAAGGAATATAGACAATTATCACTTATCAAAAAAAGGAAGTTTGCTTTATATTGAGGGTTAGAGGGAAAGAAAAATAAAGTTTATTTAACAACAAATTCTCAGTTAAATAAAATAACTCTTAATAACGACAAAAGTACATTTATAGTCTCAGGTGATGTTAATCTAAATTTTGGGATAAAAGATCAGTTACTAAAACAAAAATGACCTTTTTGTGATGATAAGAATTATAGTAAAATGAAGTCTAGACAAAATGTAAGCATTCTTAGTTTTTAGCATTTTAGTTCACTGGAGGACTTAAGCTTGTTCCTTTCTCCTCACTAGCAGTATTCTTCTAGTATGCCACCTAGTGTGGGAATGAGCAGGCTTACGTGGTTTATTTCAGTGAAAAAGTCTAATTTTATAATTTCTGCCATGCCTGAACTTGATAGAAGAGTTATGAAGAAGCACAGAACTTCACAAATCCTGAATTGTGGTCTCTGTATTAAATTTGCACTGCTGGTACTTTCTTGTATTCTTTTCATATGGAGTTTTGGAAAAAAAGTGATTATAAATTATGAAAAATAGTTGAGAAAATAGCCTCATACTTGGCATTTAACACAAGAAACAAAGAAGAGAGTAATTATCCTCATATTAAAATATACCTATGTGCATTCAAAATTGAAGGAGGAAAATAATAGCACTAGTAAATATTCAACTGAGGAAGGTTTTAGGGTTTGTGTATCATTTGTTTGGAGTGGCTTAGAGTTAAAGAGAAAAGTCAGTTATGAGTCCTAAAATCAATGTAACATAAAGGTTCTTTTAAGTGTTTAATGATTTAGTAATTAGCATATTGATGAACTTTTTGCAACTTGCCCAGGGAAAAAGAGCATGATTTAGAACGACGGTATGAACTGCTGAACCGGGAATTGCGAGCGATGCTGGCCATTGAAGGTAAGAAATGTTTTGGTAGAGTCAAGTATGCAAGGTGTCAGTTGTCAAAGAGATTTAAAGAATATAATACACTTCTGGTCTGACTAGATCTGGTGTAGGAACCTTCCAGAATTGCAAATAAATGCCTTGGAGGCAGAAAGCAGTATCCATATAAACTTAAGGACCGTAATTCAGACAGATAATCATTATGTTTGCTGTTAATAATAGCGCAAAATCGTCTTAACTTCTGATTAAGCATACACGTCCATAAAATGGAAAATATAAGGAGTTGATTGATTTAATTACATTTCACTTAAGTACAGTTTTAAATTGTTTCCACTGGGGAGGTTTGGAAAAGATTTATCATTTTGATTTTTTACATCCAGACTCTAAATTTTACCTTAATATTTAATTGATGTCAACATTGAAATATATCCCTGTTCAGTCTACTACAGTTCTTAAGATTCCAACTTCTATTAAGTGAATATCCAGGCAAAGATTGGCATAAGAGGTAAATGAAACACTTTCACGCTTTTAATAAAGCTTTTAAATGAATTATATAGTAATCCTATGCATGTTTCATGTCAGTAAACATCAGCTAGCTTAACTGGCATTTACTATATATGATTTTTTAAAATTCTTAGGTGTTTTATAATGCTGTTCTCCTTATATCTCTCAGTTGAAAATGTCTTATAGTTCAAAGATGTCTGCTTAAAAGCTAATCCTTTCGGCTCTGTAAAATGGACCTTTTGTCTAATCAATGCAAACTGATTTTCCTATTCTATATTGACCTTTTAACCCATTGACTGTCCATGGTAATTTTGTTCTTCACCTGATAAGGTACCTGATCCATAATCAGTCAATTCTAATTAGTTCAGAAACTGGAAATTTAAGTACTTAAGGGAAAGCCAAGTGAAGCCTTATATTCTTAGAATATTTTAATAAATATTGTCATCAAAATGCATGCTGTTATCTAAATACCATCATACATGTTTGTAGACATTTCATTTTTAATTACTTTTGTATTCATAAACTCCTTTGATAAATATCACCAGCAACATTTATATATCCTCATTTAGAAATCTGATTTACTTTATTTTAAAAGGCTTCAGTTAGCCAATTCTCTTCAAGTGTCTACCCAGATGTATCAAATTATACCATTGGTAATGACTATAAAATTTGTCAAAATTATTCAAGAAGTTCTGTGAAACTTGCCATTGAAATAAAGTACACAGGTATACTAAATGGTATTTTTCCTCTCAATATAGTTTTTGTAGTCACGGTGTAGTCTTTAAAAGGACAAAACAGTTAAAAAGTAGGCACAGCAAATACTATTTATATATTATACGTATGTGTAATATGTAATGTTTATGTATAATATATGTAACACATATAATTCATCATGTTTATTCTTTATAGATTCATTGTATACTATACTCAACACAGAATATTCTTTTCATTTTTAGCTACCCTTTCATGTTTAGAAAGATAAACTATCCTCAAAATACAGCTTGATACAATACTGTTGACTTTTAAGATAGATATTGATTCTAACACCAAAACCAGTATTATAACCAAATACCCATCTTAGAAGCAGGGTCATGACACATTTAAAAACTCAGTTTCATCACCGATCCTATCCTTATATGCCAGATTTACAACATTAAGTAATCTAATTTATCTGCCTGACCTGCTTGCACATACAGAAAAGCAGTAGAAAGTCATATATTTGAAGAAAAGGGGAAACATATTTTTCTTTTTAAAACAGTTTTAATACAGTTGTTAGTGTTTTGCATTATTATTCTCTTTTGTTTTTTAAATACATTGTCCCATATATGACTGTGCCTTAAATCTCTGGGCCAATTTTCATTGCTGGTTGAGGGAGAAAGGAGACTTGAAAAAGGTGCAGCCTGTTGATTACAAATAAAGATACTGTCTTAAGAGAGAGGCCTGTCCCACTAGCCTGGGCAGTACATGGCCTGGGGTGTCCCAGAGAGGTGGTGATCATTGTGAAGATCAGCTCTGTGAAGAGTTTCCTTTGAGTCAACCCTTAGAATGGACACACATTCAGTTCAATAGCCTTTTCGAATATTAAAACACCACAGGAAAAAAAAAAACATGAATAAGCAACACTAGTTGGTTTTGTTTTGCTTTCTTTTGTTTTAAATTTCATTTCTCTTTTCCCATCTCTCCTACTTAGTAGCCATAAGATGGTTTTAGTAAGAAATAAACTAAAATAAATCAGCTGCTGAAACCATTCACCAGGAGAACAGCATAGAATCTTAATAACCATAGCACATCGAAAGAAATACTAATAGCTTGGTTTGAGAGCCAAAAAAAAAATATTCAATACATTCATTCTTCTGAGAACCTATAATCACTTTGGCCTGTTTTTTACCCTTTTTTTCCTGAGGTGTTTTTCATAGCAGGAGTTTCACTCTACTGAGCTAAGTTGTAGGATCCCTCAAGCTAACAAACATCTTTTAGATACTTTTCCTATAGTTTTTTTGTTCCAGATTATTTAATGCCCCCTCAGGAAAGATAAATTCATTTCTGCACACATTGGGGTGGGCTTTTAGAAAGTGGTATGTTCATTTTCTGCACAAGAAATGGATCTTCTCTAGGATTTTGTACATCTTGATTTATTCTTGGCTTAGAGTTTGAAGTGGGTGCTCTTCTAAAGGGATTTATGCATAGGTTCACTATTTTTGTAGTTATGGTTTATATGATAAGCTTTTTATATTTAAAATCAATATGTAATCCTGTGGAGGAGCTTATCCCCTAAAACCCCATTTGTAAATCTATTTTAGCTTTGTTACACAGCACAGCCACAGTCTTCCATAGATTGATTAGGTACAGCGGTAGAATCCTATCAAATGGCCTGTTCTGATGATGATGCAAACTCTTTCAGGATTGCTAGTTGACTGGAACTAAAGATAAGACTTGACTGCAATCCCCCAATGTGCTCTTTACAAAACTAGTGTTAATTTTCATCAAAGTGCCAGGCTTATTTATAGTGGCAAGGTTGAAGGTTTACTACAAGAACTTTAGGTCCTTTCTATTAAAGTGTTTATAGGTATTCCTCTTGCCTTTTTTCAAGGTAATTATCAACTTCAGCAAATAAACTGAATCAGGGAGTGAATAATTGGCCCTATATATAAAAAAGAGTTTTTTAAAGCAACAAAACAGCTCAGTGCAGATGGACATAAACAGAATCTCTTTATTTCAACACTTTGGCTCAAATGCAGCATCAAAACTTAATCCTATTTGTTACGAGAGGATATGGCTTTTGTAGCAAAAGTACATTGGAATCTTTAAATTAATCAGAACCCACATTGTAGTTTGTCCAAGCCAAAGTCAGTGCAGCTAGCTAGCTGTGACTGGTATTATAGGTGAATAATTTGTTCTTAAAATGCATAACAGGTAACACATAAACTTACATGCAAGTTTTTAAAACATAACATTTCTAAGTGAAGCTTTTTAAAACAGGATTTTTAAAAAATTTATGCTTGAACATGCAAATATGAATCTTGATCAGTTTTAAATGTGATATTACATTTTAAAAAAGATAAAAGTTTAATTTCTCAAGTTAGCATTCAAATATTATGTATGTGTATGTATACACATGTATGAGTTTGTGTACATACCTATTATATAATTTATTCCCATTATGAGACAACAGACATGGAATAAAAGTACAGTTTTGCTAATGTAAAATCTATTCACTGCACATTGCTATTTCCAGTATAGTTGACTAATATTTTGTAGACAGATATTAATGTAGCACTGTAATGACAAATTTAATATTTTAAAGTCTCTAAATTTTTGCTGGGATATTTTAATTCTAATGTCATTTAAATTTGACTCTGAAATGATGAAAATTACCTAAATATTCTTAATTTTTAAATGATTTCATTACAGTTATAGAAAATGTCATTATTGAGCTAGGGAAAAGTTAAGATATTTTAAATTACTCAGTACTTCAAGGGTTAAAATGTTCTTTAATGTCCTCTTTTATCCATTTTGTTAAAGTCCTAATTTTTTCAATATTAATGAAATCGTGGTATTTGTAATTACCAATTAAAGCCTTAAAAGTGACTAGTCAAGTTCAGAGAAGGAATAATTAAGAAAATTATATGCATTGTTAAAATTTATCTTTTCTTGGTTTAATTTTTTTAAATATAATTTTCAGTTTAATTCTATTTTTGAAAATTTATTATTCAATCGTAAAGCTCTTAGCAAAATGTTTTGGAAGTAAATAATTATAAATCAAAGCATATAATCAGAATGATTTCTTGAGGTTGGAAAGGGAAAAATTAATATTCATTAAACTAGTAATCTTAATTATAAAATTTAGTTTCAAATCTATTACACATTTAGGTTTTTTCTGAATTAATATTTCTAGAATTATAGTTACCTGAAATTAGACTAGATGACTTTTTAAGATCTTTCCAAACTGGAGAGCCTATTAATTTACCTGCTGAATAAGACTGATTTAAGAACAAGAGCCAGATTAAAAAATTTTCCAGCATTCCTGTCCTCAGTTACATTTAAATCCAGAGAATAAAATTGTTACATATATATAGCTGCTCTTCAGTTTTGCTGTTTATTATTTTTTAAATTCTTCTATTCAAAGAAACCCTTTCCAAACAGTTTCTGTATTCATCTCCATGCTATAGAATATTTATTTTAAACAATAAAAACGTAATAGTGATAGGTTATTTAATGTATTTGTTTGTGCGATATTTTAAATCAAATGTGGATAATTAACATATAGCATGTTTCATATAAATATGGATATATGTGTTAGCGCTTACAATGAAAGAAATAGCGATAAATCGAATAAAACATTCTAGCTTTTTGCTGCTTTTCTAACCTTTATTGCATGATGATGCATCTAATTTTTAATTTGTAAATACAAGATAGAATTCCCTCTAGCACCATTTGCCTTCATAAAGCTGCTGAGCAGTTTGCTGTCTTGAATAAATTTTGCTTTGGAGGGGGTCGGGGGGATTTGAACCAGCACATTCTTGTGTGGTTTGTGAAGATTCACATGGTAACCAGCGGTGTGCATTGTTAGGTTTATCTGAATAAGCACCAGCCATGTGAGTTTTAACATGATTGCCCAGGGCAATGGAGAGAGAAGAGAGAAACCCGAAAGGATTGCACTTCTCTCTGTTTTGGAAAGTGCATTTGCTGGGGGAGGGGGCTGCAGGAGTCAGTGGCCATGGTCTTTTTTTTTTTTTTTTTTTTTTTTTTAAGCTGGTGTCCTGTTTCCCTCTAGGTCCTCATTTGTTCTGCTATCTGCCTCATCATCTACTTCTTCTTTTCATTGTTTACCTTCCTAATGAGGGAGGCGGGGTAGACTGGGGGTTGATTGACAGCTACAAGCCCTTACAGTCTGGCCAGAGAGCAGTTGGCTTTGGTTTCAAAAGTGTTTTAAATGTTCGATTTGGTCCTGTTTTTATTAAATGAAACTGCTGCTCATCTTAAGGAAATCATCAGACCAGCAAAGATTAGGAAATACATCACTGAGGTCTAAAACCTTCAAAAAAACGCCCTCCATCCATAGAAAGAGCACTGCCCATCGGGTTTTCCAACCTTTAACATAGGGTTTCAAAAAGAAATATGTAATTTTTCCTTTGCAAAAGTGCTTTGATTTGAAACCACCCAGCAAACGTCTCCAAAAGAAAACTGGCTGTGATGAGATCGAGAGCTGCAGTGTAATATTGCAGAGCAAATTTATTTTTTACTTCAAAGAAAAATGCTAATTAGCCGATTCACTACTTTTAAAGTTATTGTGAAGCATATGGCGCCCAGTGTGAGATACATCCAACTGCTAAAATAGAGCGAAGAGGAAATTAGCGAAGAATGGGCTGTTTGGGGTGAGAGTGGGGGTGGGGGAGGAGGATAGGTTCTCAGGCAGATTCTCTAGCCTTTTCAGAATGATTTTATCGCCCAGCACTGTTTCCCGCCTCCTCATTTACCCACTTCCCCCCCGTCAACCCCTGGGCCAGCCTCTTCTGGGCCTCTAGCTCCCCTCCCCCACTTTGGCTGGATTCAGGTGCGCACCTCAGGCTAGCCACCGGCTCACACCTGGTTCTGAGCAGGTTCCAGCCCTGCCGCAGTCGTCTCCATTCGCAGGAAATATTTACGAAGTAGAGTTTTAGCGGGGAAACCTTCACCACGGCAGCCACACTCCCAGAAAACACTAGCTATTGGCTCTATAATGTGGTTTGCCGAGAAATAGAAGGAAACTGGAAAAGGCGGGAAGGGGAGGGCAGGGGGCCGGGTGTTCGGAGGCCCTGCCGGTGGGTAACTAGCCTCCCATCTTCTGCAGACTGGCAGAAGACCGAGGCCCAGAAGCGACGCGAGCAGCTTCTGCTAGATGAATTGGTGGCCCTGGTGAACAAGCGCGATGCGCTCGTCAGGGACCTGGACGCACAGGAGAAGCAGTGAGTGGGCAGTGGGGTCGGGTCGAAGCAGGGCCACCTGCCGAGGGGCCAAGAAGTGTACGGGAAGTTCAATCCAGAGGTCGCGGGAGGGCCGGGACAGCCTCCTGCTGGCCTGGTGCTCCCCATTCCCGCTGGGGATCCAAATACTGGGTGACGGAGGAGTGCTGCTCTGCCCTCCACGTAGAAAAATAATTTTGTTTCCTGTTTGTCCTGTTTGTCTGACATCCAGGGCCGAAGAAGAAGATGAGCATTTGGAGCGAACTCTGGAGCAAAACAAAGGCAAGATGGCCAAGAAAGAGGAGAAATGTGTTCTTCAGTAGCCATCAGATCAGAAAGAATCCCAACATTTTAGAGTCTTGGTTCCCAGACCAGAAAAAGTCAGACCCATTGTTGATTTAAAACTTTTAACATTTTGTTTGGCTGGATTGTACTACTTTACCATCACCACCTTTTCCCTCCTTCCTTTCCAAATAATATACAGAACTCCAAAATAGTTTTGTTTAAGGATTTTTTGTGAGTTAACAATTTCCTTGAAATCCTGTGAAATAGATTTGCACAGATACCTTGTGAGTGATTGGTATTGGAGGTGTTCAAGAAACTGTTCAAAAAGAACAAAAACACTTCCCTTGTTATTTTCTCTCATTTTTTGATGGGAGGAAAATTTGAAACCTTCTTGTTGTTGTTGGTAATAGCATAATGACAGTGGGAGGGGGGTACAAGGGGATAAGAAAAATGTCATGATCTTTTTTCCAGTCCTGCCATATGTAACACTTACTCTGTTACCTAAATTTTATAGTTAGATCATATCCAATCCACTTATTAAACTGTGTTCTATTTACCAGTGGAGTTTTTCTGCGGTTGTTTTGCGTTTCACTGTAAGGATAATGTAGTTTCTCTCCTCTGCTTTCCTCAGAGGATGGTCCTTTAACATAGCCAGAAACCAGCCCTGTGGTTTGAAGGTGAGCTGTGAGGATGGGACTAATTGATATGCATCAATTTACAAAGACAGTCTTATCACCCGAGAATACACCATCTTTTTCTCTGGATAATTATTTCTTACATCATGCTTGATTCCTACATTTTGTTGGGTCTTAACAGTGGCTCATGAATGCTGTTAATATTTATTCTGTATTGATAAAAAGTCTGTCTTGCCACTACAAGTAAATCCCCCATTTAATATTTTCTTCTTTAGCATAGCACTGTCATTTTTTTGTGAAAATGGTTATGTTTATTTATTACAATACTGAGTCATATATAAATTTTCAATAAAAGCAGAAACTTTCTTACCTTAAACATGGCTGCTACTTTCTTGCAATGAAAACTTGACATTGGTTTGAGTGAAGTTTGTGTATCCATAAGATTTTTCATGTAGAAAATGGTCCTCTGGAACATAGGGCAGGATACTGGGCTGCATTTGAAGCTGAATAAGTTTACACCATCCCAGAGAGGGCCCTGCTGACACACGAATGTGAATTGAAAAGTAATTAGTCATATTCTTAAGCGGTATAAACTATCATCTCTTTTGTAAAGGGGTCATCTCTGCTAAAGATTTGAGGAAACTTGTGATTCCACATCAATGAAAAAATACTAATATGTTGCATTTTCCACGTTATTACATTTAATTGTTATAATTTTGAAGTCATATTAGGGAGAACTGTGTCTTCTGATAACCCACAAGTCTGTAGGTACTGAAGTAAAAGGAAGAGGGTTATTGCTGGGGGGCGGGGAGAATGTGTGCAGGTATGTATGTATGAAATGAGGGAAAGAGAACTTTTAACAAGAAGTTCTAGACTACAGAAAAAAAAAACAAAAAAAAACAACTGGCGATTCTGTAGTGGTTTCCTTCACTCCCCCATAGGGGTGTCCAAACAAAGAAAGCTTGTTCAACAAGTCCAGAAACTTAGAGAAAACAGTCCACTAGCATTTATACTTTAGCGTAGGTCATATGTATGTACACACAAACAAATTTCGTTCCAAGTATGCAGCCACCTCCAATTGCCAGTCTTTCAAAATGATAAAGAAAACAAACAAAAAAAAAAAAACTTGATGTGGTAGAATTCCTTCATGATAAGAATTTCTTTTAAGTTATTGAAAAGTTATTTTAAGTAAATGAAGTCGGTATTTGCCCTCTTCATTCGAGCTGGAGAGCAGAGAGAACTGTGAGCTGCTGCTCTCTGGGGAACGCTCTCAGAATCCCGTTCTAACCCCAAGAAAACTCAGCAGATGGAAATCGCCCGCCCCAAGCAGCCTGGGGCTTGGGCGACCAGCAGCACCCACCCAGCTTACGCAAGATTGGAGGAACTTTCACTCCCGAGGGGCCTTGCCGAAAAGCAGCTCCTTCGCCCCAAAAGTTTCTCCCAATCGGCCAAGTGATAACCCTTTCCTCGCCCCAGATTGCTAGGATGATCTGGGACCGCCGGGCCGCCCCTCTACCTGCCCCTCCAGCTTCAGTCCCGAGCCTTTCGGGGTTTCAATTTGGGCTGCTCTGTGGCGCCCGAACGCCCCTCAGCGGCGGTGGAGCGTGGACCCCGTCGCCTGGCGGGGTCAGGCCCGCGGCAAGGGCGCTGCATCCGGACATCGCTGCGTGGTGCCCAGACGCTGGTTCCCGAGAGCGGGCACGAGCCCAGTACGCCGGGGGGACCCGGAAACTGAAAGCCCGCGCCGCGGGAAAAGAGGCTATGGGTCCGAGGGTCGCAGAGGAACAGGGGCGTTGGCGGCGGGCTTGCTAGGGCACAGTCTGCTGGCGGATGCAGAACTTCCGCCCCTGACCAGATCCCTCGGCCTCGGAGCCAAACCCCTCCCCCTGTCCCAAGTGTCCTCCGGAGCCTGACCGGGCCTGGAGGTCACCTGGATGCTGGATCCGGGTCTCCGGGCCCAGCTCCCTCGCCCTTTCCCGGCCCAGGGGCCTTGAGCTGGACGACTTCACCTCCTCCAGTGGTGTCCCCACTTCCCCTCCCCGCGCTGCGGCCGATATTGGAACGGTCGTGGCTTCTGGCCCAGCGTCTCCCACCTGGACGTTTGCCTAGTGACGGCCGCCTCAATCCTCTGCGCGGCTTTCAAGAAACTTTCGTCCCAGTCTCTCTCCCTCTCTACTCTCCTCCCTCTCCCCCTCTCCTCTCGCTTTCTTTTCTTAATCCTGGGGTTTTATGGGCTGAGCATTAAGAAAATTCGCCTGCAATTTGGGATTAGATAAATACTCTCATTGGGAAAAAAAAAAATCCGTGCTACTTGATACCTCCCGACTTCACCGAGAATGGTGGCAGCATCTGGAACCGAGAGCGCCGGACTCCCGCGAGGCGTGCCCTGGGGACCGCGCCGGCACATTCCAGCGCGCACGGCTGTCCCACCTCGCTGCGCGGGACCCTGGTCCGGTGCTGAGACTGCAGGCGAAATAGGGCCTGGTGGAGGGAGGAATGCGTAAGGTGGAGGAATAGGGCAAGGGCGCGAGCCCCCGCACACAGCGGACTGGCGGGGACTAGGGCAGCGCCGGGCTATAGACGCGGGCACTGGCGAAGCGCACCCCGGGACGTCCGCATATGATTTTCCCCAAAGCTAGTGCGCTCCAGCCGCGCCTTTCCTCGGAACCCAAGGCGGGGGTATATTTCGTTGCTTTCTTTAAACTTCAGCACGATCACAGTGGCTCGGAGCCGCGGGCGGCTGACTGCGGGCCTGGCGGGCTACTCCTGGTAGGGGCCTGCGCGAGCCTAAGGTGTGTCCCCGCCTGGGTTAGCGCTGCGCTATGCGCTGTTTCTTTTCCTCTTAAAGCTTCTTTCTCACTCACTCTTTCCCTCCTTCTCTCTCTCATTTTTTCCCATTTCTCTCGTTCTTTTATTCAGCTTTCTCTCTTTCTCTCCCTTTTGTGAATGGGCCGCGGTTTCTTTGTTCTGGAGAGAAGCGCCCGTGTCGCTGACTTTTGTGAACCAGAGAAGGATCTTGTAAAACCTCCTTTTCTCCTTCGTACGCCCCCGCTCCCACCCCTCCTCCCCTGCCCCTTTGATTAGATGTTCCCTCATCGTCAAAAAAAAAAATGTAATTTCGTTGGTCTGGCGGCCACTTTCTTTGAACATTAGCTCGCTTTCAGCTCCAACTTCAATTAGAAGGAGTTGATTTTGAGAGATCAACAAAAGAACCGACCAAAGCCTTATTAAAGGTCCTAAGAAGATCTCCCGGGCCCTTTGAGAAGCAGTTAAGGAAACAGTGTGCCCTCCATCATATTCTGTTACCGTATTTTATTCGGACTCCAAAGGAAAGTGTCGCTTGGGGGAGGGGGAAGCACTTTGATGAGCGGCGGCCGCGGCCCCTTTTCACTCAGCGGGCTCCCCTTTCCTTCTCCTCCTTCTCGCCCAGCGCCGGGTCTGCTCTTGGCGCCCAACCCCGCGGCCCAGGCAGCGCGGGTGCTCCCCACTGCGATGCGCCTGGAGACTCCTTGACTCGCCTTCACACTTACTCCTGTGCAAACTTTTTACTATGCCTGTCGGGATGAGGGAGTAGGAGATTAGAAACAAGGGGTAGAAATTCCTCGAAAGGGAATAAAGTGCCTAATTTTCAGGAGGAGGTGCCATTTAAAAGATTCGCCTTGCTCAGAGTTGGGACGAAAACACTTTTTTGCACTTTGAAAAGTCCACCCAGGTAGACGTGTTTGGGAAGTTTGTTCGGCTAGGAAATGGGCTTCGCATATACGAACAATCCGGGGAAATTGCCTCAAGGAGGCTCCTTACGCAGCATGTGGAAAAAAAGTTGAGGGCAGGGGTCTGTGGCTACATTTTCCATCAAAAAGTCCCTGTTATAGGGAGACTAGGAAAAAGAGATAGTGTGAAAAAGAAAGTTTCCTATCAAACTGTTTGAATTAAGAAGTAGGGTGTATGTGTGAGGGGAAGAGGACGCTGGGTTCCAACGTTTCAGAAGAAGCGCTTAAGACTTGCAAACACCCTTGGTGGGGACCGGGAACCCCGGGAGATGCCGACGAGCAGGTAAGTGGCGGCGCCCTTCCAGTGGGTGCTCTTCTCAGGCGCGGGAGTCCCGAGGCGCCGAAGACAGATCTGCGCGCCCGGAGCTGCTCCCGCGCTCTGCAAAGTAGCCTGTGCCAGCACGAGCCGCCCGCGGCGTCGGTCTCAGGTGGCGGCGCAGAGGAAGGAAACGCTGGGGCCCGCGGCGCCGGGAGAGGGGCAGAGGCCCGGGCTCCTCTAGTCCGCCGCCCCCGAATCCTGGCGCCCACACCCGGGCGGCTGAGCCTGGTAGTGCACCGGAGAGCGAAGGAACCGGTTCTCCAGCACCTCGCCCGCTCCCAGCCACTCCCTCCAGAGGGCCTAAAGGGCGAGAGAAGGGCCGGGGGGCCCAGGGCAGGCTTGGGGACCCGCGGCCCCCTCAGCGGCCAGGACTCTGGCTCTCCGCTGGCCTCCCTCGGCTAGCTCTGCGCCGCTTTTGCCAGCTGAGTTAGCGCGCGACCGGGGCGGGGCGGGCGGGCGGGGAAGGCGGGGTGTGGGGGGCGGGGGAGGGCGGGGGCGCGCGGAGGTAACCCCCGGCTCGCGCTGCCATTGCCCGGCTCCCTGTCACTCAGCCCGCGCGGGGCCCCCGATTGGCGGCCTAGCCCAGTTACGCACTCGCCTCGCGTTCACATACCCGGGGAGGGCAGTAGAAAGGTGATCAATCTTCATCAGGCTACATTTCCAATCACCTAAACAACCGAGCAAGACAAGCCACTCCGACAAGGTAAATCGCTTGATTTATTTAGTTTGCAAAGTGACTCTGCAGGACTTCCCAGTCCCCACTGCCTCCACGTTGTATCGGGAGTGCCGAGGCAACGCCGAGCCACCTCCCAACTCTGCCCCTCGAATTCCCCCCCTTGCGGCCCCTCGGCGCGATCCTCGGCCAGGCAATGTCCTGAGAACGCGTGGGGCTTAGCAAAGTGTCTGTGCAATAAAGTGAAACCCTTAGGGACACGCACAAAGCCACCGGAAAAAAAGATAGGGGTGGGAGGAAAGAAGTTGGGAAAAGAAAGAACCCGGGGGTCCTAGACCAGCCGCCGGGGTAATTCCTGTGCCGCTCTGTTTTGCAGGTTGGCTGCCCGGCGGGTCTCTGTGAGGGATCCAGGTAGATGGTGAACGGCCCCGGCAGCTGAGGGCAGGTAAGGAGAAAGCCGCGGGGCCACCCGGGACTCCGGGAGCGCGCTGGTTACCCTCACCTCCCCCTCCTCAAATGGATCCCCGCTTCCCGGGTCCCCAGCAGGTGGGCGGGGCTGGGGGAGCGGCCTGGCTCCCCTCTGGGTGCGCGGAGGACCCCGGGGCGCTGTTGCGGCCCGCCGCCCCCTCCCCCGCCTCCTCCGAAGTAACCGAGCTGAAGTGCTAAGTTTGGAGAAAGTCTTTGAAAACTCACGCTGTAGCCTCGCAGAGCCGTCGCAGCTTTGAGTCCCATTTTCCTTCCGCCCAAGAGCCCCTGTCTGCTTCCCTTCTCGTTCCCTCGCTACAAGCTGGACTCCCTCTGGCCTTCGGTCCCAGAGGACGGGGGCGGGAACGGGGCTGGGGGGAGCTTCTTTAACTCCAGCTTCTCTCCCTAAACGTCCTAACGCGAGTCCCTGGCCTGCTTCACAGCGATCCCGCGAAGCGGGGTGTAGCGACGGCCCCCCAGGACCCCAGGCCCACTTTCCAGCGCCCCTCCCTGACCCTTGAGAGTGGCGCCTGGGTTCCCGGCGGCGGCGGGGGCAAGGCTTCGACCTCCCAGCTCGGGTCTGCGTGGGCTAAGCCGCTGAGGCCTAGTTCTCTGTTCTCGACCGTGTCCTGGGGCCGCGGGTTCAGCTACTAGGATGGCAGCACGCGACTTGCTGCCCTCCGGCTTTGCAAATCTCAGAGACCATTTAAGGTGCTAGGCCCCAGCCTTCACCTCCTGCTGGGACCCTGTGGTCGGAAGCCCAGACAGGGCGGAGAGAAGGCCGGGTGCGCCCTGGTAACGAAGGGCGATGGCCGCAGCTGAGGCGCTCCCGACCTCAGGCCGCGTCTTGGGATCGCCCCCTCTGCAGTGGCCCCTTCGGCCTCCTCTGGCCCTCTGCGGCCTGGGCTGGTTACTGAGGTTGAGGTGTGGTGGGATTCCGCGTCAGCGATTTTTCAGTGGTTGGGCACAGAAAAGTCAGCTGGAATGGTGATTGTGGGCTCTGGGGCAGGGACGCAGCCCTGGAGACGTTAGAAGAAACCAAGTGTCCTAAGTGCACAAGAGGTTGGGGTGCAGTCGGTCCTCCAATTGCCTCACCTTGGCCCTTTGTAGTCTCTACCTTTTCAAAAACACTGAAACAAAACGAAACAACCCTTCATGCTCTGGGCGCCCTGCCCCGGGCACCAAATGAACGTTTGCTTGTGCAACATGAAGCCGGCTTCTGCCGGACTCAGAATTTTGCCTGGACTTCGGAGGTTGTACACTCTGTGTTTCCGGCTCTACCTCCCCAGCCTGGCCCGGCTTTTAACTTCTCCACACTCTATGGACTCCCTACCAGTGTCTTTGGCCCATTCCAAGCCTAGAGCTAGAGGACCCAGAGAACTTTACTTTTCAAAGCAACTGTGGTTTCTGGGCTAAGTCCTTGTGGAGGCCAGGTGACCACCCTGCGCAGTTCTGTAACCTGCCTTCCCTGTCTATCCCCGGACAAGACTTGGAAGCCAAGTGCCTCCGATTGATGGTTTCCATGTGTCTCGTGTCTCCATAGGCCAGGCCCCCAGACGCATCAGAGCCTGAAGGACTGCGCGGTGGGAGCCCTGCACCGCTCCTGGCCCTGGGCCCCCTGGATCCGTCGGGGCGCCTCCACCCAGCTGTTAGCATGATGTCTTACCTCAAACAACCCCCATACGGCATGAACGGGCTGGGCCTGGCCGGGCCTGCCATGGACCTCCTGCACCCCTCCGTGGGCTATCCGGGTGAGCACCGGCCTTCCCGCCCCTGTCCCAGACTCTCAAATGTTGGAAACCCTCAGACTGTTGGGTTTGAGTGCAAGCTTTGTTGCCAAGCAGGCCCAGGGAGCCGATTGCCTAATCTGTTTACAATACAGGGCCCACTGTCGGCGCGCTGGGCAGACTCCTGGGCACATGAGGTGGCCAGGGCTGAGAAAACGCCCAACGTGCGCCTTCCTGGCCGGGTCACCGGCAACCTTTCTCCTGTTGTCCCATCGCCAGCGCAGAGCGCATTTACTCGCGGATTCGCTAGTCAGGGGCGGCTGATGATTTTCCTTTTCTCCCAACATGGAATGAGTAATATGGACACTCCTTAGGCCCTGACCGAATGAGCCAAACTTTCCTTATGCGAAAAGGCAGGTGGACTGAAAAAGGAGGATTCTTCCTCCCGAATTAAATTGTCCTCTAAATCGATGTCCTGCACCCATTTTTGCACTGCTGTAGAGGACGACTTGAGCCAAAACCCGGGTTTCTTTTTTAGCTCCCACTCCTTTACACCATTTATTTTCTCTGAAAGTGTTTGTCATCTTTCCTACATGAAAGGTGCCTACATCTTTCCCACTCCCTGTCCCCCAGCCAGTGTGTGTGTGTGTGTGTGTGTGTGTGTGTGTGTGTGTATGTAAAGGGGAGGGGGAATGTGGAGGAAGGGAGATTGTAGACTTTTCTTACTTTTTTAACCTCTGGGAGGCAGAGAGAGGGGCAGCCCTCGAATCTTGGAGACACTGGCTCCTAGTCGCATATATGCACTTTCTCCCACCTGTGGCCTCTCAGGCTCGGCCGCCGGAGGGAGTTTCTTGTATTCCCAGTTCGGCTTTCTCTTGCGAAGGCCGAGCTATGGGCCTGCCAGGGGCTTGCCGGAGTTCTCTATCGCTGGTCCGCGTGGCCACCAATGACCCGCGGCACCCCCGCCTGTCCCCGCAGCCACTCCGCGGAAGCAGCGGCGGGAGCGCACCACCTTCACGCGTTCACAGCTGGATGTGCTCGAGGCGCTCTTCGCCAAGACTCGCTACCCTGACATCTTCATGCGGGAGGAAGTGGCCCTCAAGATCAACCTGCCGGAGTCCAGAGTCCAGGTCCGCACTCCCCGGGCTCCAGGGTCTGGGTAGGGGAGCTTCGGCTGCTCCGGGAATGTCTGGGAAGGCTCTTGAGGCGTTCTGGAAGAGACCATCCTGCAGGGGTGGGCTTACACACTGGGCAGCCCCTCTCGGACTCCCCCTAGCGCTGGGCCCCAGCCAGGAAAGGGGGCAAAAGTTAATGGAAATGGCTTAGAGCCCTAGATTCCGCCCTTAGCCCTAGGGCACCTTCGGTATCGGTATCGAAAGACCTTTTTAGAATTGCGGGAGGACTAGGGAGGCTCCCGAATGTAAAGCACCCTGCGGGCCTGACACTTGCCCCTGCTTCTTCGCCTGCCCCAGGACTTGGCAGTTTCCCTCAGAGGCCTGAATTTTGACTCTGCTCTTGGGTTGCACCCTGGGAATCCTAGAAATGAAAGAACGGAGATTGGCCAGAGCCTGGTGCTCTGCCTGGGTTTCATTAGCCCCTTCCTCTGCTTACAGAGGACGCCAAGTGCAAAACCCTGCTGCCGGCTTTCTTATTTCTGTTTTTGAGATGAAAGGGTTCTGATGATAATGTTTGGATTCTAACTAAGAACTCTCCTCAAGAGCCTTTTGTCTCGCCTCCCTTACTCGAAGGCTTGAGAAGGGGAACCAGGAAAGCAGCACCATGTGCTGGGGCTCTCCTAGAAGAGTGACCATTCCATCTGGTTCCTCAGCTGGAGCCAAAGACCCAACGAAATCTCACCCAGGCTTCCTTCCCGAGTCCTTCAACTATTGCTTCTGTTTAGCCTCTAGTCTTGCTCCTACCCCCACCCAAATACTCGCCCTGCACAGTTCTGGCCTACAGAAGCTGCTCAGTGAAACGGCTCTGGCCCTAGACTTGGTGACTGTTCCACACTCTTCGATTCTGTACCTTTCCGCTGTTACCTGAGCTCTGTTAGAAAACTGGGCCTCCAAACATACAAGGGGCCTCCAAATATACGCGTAAGCAGCCAACAGCAGCAATTTATAGATGGCAGAACTTCTGGCTGGACGGACTCAAATATTCCGCCCTAGGGCAGAGTTGCGGTAGGGTTGGGGAGGTGCGCATCCCTACTTTGGAGCCAGCTGAGGAAGGGCTTTGAGCAGAAGAATGGAGGAGGGTGGAGGAGCTGGGAACCGAGGTGGGGGGCAGGGTCTGGCCAGACCTGAGACAGGAAGGGGCGGAGGCCTCGGTGGGAAAGGGTTGCGAGATTCTGGGCGGGCAGTTGGGTCCTAGGGGCGGGGGAGCAGCAAGCTCCCCTCGCCCCCCTTGACCCACTCTCCCCCATCCGGCCCACTGCAGGTCTGGTTCAAGAACCGCCGCGCCAAATGCCGCCAGCAGCAGCAGAGCGGGAGCGGAACCAAGAGCCGCCCAGCCAAGAAGAAGTCTTCTCCAGTGCGGGAGAGCTCGGGCTCCGAAAGCAGTGGGCAGTTCACGCCGCCAGCTGTGTCCAGCTCTGCCTCGTCCTCTAGCTCGGCGTCCAGCTCTTCTGCCAATCCAGCGGCTGCAGCGGCTGCGGGACTAGGCGGGAATCCGGCAGTGGCCGCCGCGTCGTCGCTGAGTACACCCGCAGCCTCATCAATCTGGAGCCCGGCCTCCATCTCGCCAGGCTCAGCGCCCGCGTCCGTGTCAGTGCCGGAGCCCTTGGCCGCGCCTAGCAACGCCTCGTGTATGCAGCGCTCGGTAGCTGCAGGCGCCGCCACCGCAGCAGCTTCTTACCCCATGTCCTACGGCCAGGGCGGCAGCTACGGCCAAGGCTACCCTACGCCCTCCTCTTCCTACTTTGGCGGCGTGGACTGCAGCTCATACCTAGCGCCCATGCACTCGCATCACCACCCGCACCAGCTTAGCCCCATGGCACCCTCCTCCATGGCGGGCCACCATCATCACCACCCACACGCGCACCACCCGTTGAGCCAGTCCTCAGGTCACCACCACCACCATCACCACCACCACCACCAAGGCTACGGTGGCTCGGGGCTTGCCTTCAACTCTGCCGACTGCTTGGATTACAAGGAGCCTGGCGCGGCTGCTGCTTCCTCCGCCTGGAAACTCAACTTCAATTCTCCCGACTGTCTGGACTATAAAGACCAAGCCTCCTGGCGGTTCCAGGTCTTGTGAGTCCAGGAATGAAAGAGGAGAAGAAACGCAACTACCTGCGCCCTCCATTGTCCCCATCCTGTTGCTGCTGCTGCACCACCCGCCTTTGCCTCGACTTCTCCAAAACTGAATTTTCACCCCCCAAAAGGTGTCCATTGCCTGCACTGCCGCCCCCATTTTTGTGCCACTTGCTTGGGGGGGGATGTGCAAACCCGCCTACCCCTTGCGGAGGGGGGGGAACCGGTGCTTCGGCTTGGCCTACACATTCTATACAGGAGAGCTGTATTTTCTCCCCCCTTCAGCCTAAACTCCTAAGTCGCCCCTTCCAATCTTTCTGGACAGCTATTAAGCACTTGCAGCCTTCGGAAGCTCTTCGCTCTGATCCGCTGTTTGAGCCCAACACTTTAATTTATTCTTTGTGGACACTGGAGTCACTAACTAGCGTGTTTCTGCCTACTGGAGCACCCACACACTACTCCAAATCAAAACAACCACTAAGTGTTTCTCCCGCGCAGACTGCCGCCCTTTCAGCTGCCCTCGATTTTGCTCCACGCCTGCGGGCAAGAGCCTCCCGGTGTTTCTTCTGTCCCAGCGGGGTGCGCTGGGGCGCGCCGGGGCTAGGTCGGCTGGAGGAGCGCGCTCCCAGCCTTCCGCGCACAGAGCCGCATCCCGCCTCGCCCTGCGCTGGACTGGTTCAGGCTTCCGTCTCGGCGGGAATGCTGTACATAGTCAGGTCCGTTCCAGGGACCACTTAAACTTTTTAGTTGCTGTTGGTTGGTTGGTTGAACTGAACATATCTTGTCTTAGCACCCAGGAAACAACTTTAAGATATATACAGCACATATATATATATATATACATATATATACACATATATAAAAAACAAAAGCAAAAAATATTTTCCCTCTGTCCCCCTTCTGCTCTTCCTCAATTGATGGCGCTTTTGCTTTTTCAGTTGTTGCAAAGCTGTCCTGCCCTCTTCACATCTTCTCCCTCTGTGTATTTATTGACAAGAACCACTTGGTTTCAGGAAGCTGGGCGCGGAGTATCTGAAGTGTGCAGGAAACAGACAAGTCAGGGTACAGAGGTGAGGTTTGGGTGGGGGCGCAGGGCTGAACCCTTTACCCGGTCTAAACACAGGGTCGCAGTTCCGGTTTACAAACCCAAAACAAGAAAACCAAAACCAGAAAACCAAAACAAAAAATCCGTAAAAGTGCAGCATTAGGGAAAAACCAATCCAGGCCCCAAACCCAGTTCCAACCCCTCTGTCGGCTTCTCTCTTTCAACACCCTTGTTTTGTCTAGTGAGTTTTTAGTGCTACTTCATTCTCTGAAATCTGCGGAGAGCCCGCGCGCCTGTGTATCAATTTTGGCTTTGGCCGCTTCGTCCAGTAGTTGGGAAAGTAATTTGTAAATTTGATTTGTCTGATGTGAAGATCACAAATTACTTGTTGAAATGTAAGGCAGTCCCTCTCCTCCTCTTTATCTACATTAATTCTCGAAAATAAATGCAAATTAATGAACCGCTTGTCAGTGTTGCTCTTCTGATTCCAGCCCCAGATCCTGGTCTGGGGTGGGCGGTAGGGGGGCGCTAAAAGCGAGGGAAACTCCGTGTTAATAACCCGCGTGTTAATGGCCCGCGTGAAGCTGGAGGCCAAAGGATGTGGCGGGGAGGACTTGGCAAGAGGAGTCCCCAGAAACTTTCGCTTAGGGAGTGTCTCCCCCCACCCCCACCACGCCCCTCCGCGTCAGCCTGGCCTCTTTCCCCCAGGCGTTTTGACCCCTCATCCCCCATCGCTATCCGGGACAGAGACAGGTGTCAGGACTCAATTCCCGAAGCAATTCCTTTCTCTTCAGAGGCAGGAGCCTGGCACTGATTTCTTCACCCTAATTGCCAGCACCAGAAAGAAGTGGGGGAGGGGAAGAGGGTCGGGAGGCGGGAAAGGATAGCTCTGTAATGCTCTCAGAGCTGAGCCAAAAAGGAAAAGAAAGCAAAACGACAAAAAACCGATCCGTGTCCTGCATGTTGGCAGCAGACAACCTTCCTTGCTGTTGAGCTGTCCCGGGTGGCTTCACCGCGGCTGGGGGATCCGAGCCATTCCTTCCACGTGCTAAGATGTCCCTCTAAGCCCTCAGCTCCTGCCAGAAGTAGCCAAATTCGTATTGTAAAGTTCCTTTAAAACATACGAACTCGTAACCTGGAAAAGTCGACAAGAACGCGCGTTTCACTTTGGCAGGGGAAGAAGAGGCCTGGCTTGCATCTGGGGGTCAGGAAGGACAGTTCCATCTCCCTCTGAGGGAAGACCGGGGAGGGGGCGGAAATCCTCCCCCAGAAAATGCAGAGCCCGGAACTGTCCAGACTCTGACCTGAAACCTCGTGGGTGTAAGGCCATGAAGCTGCTCAACTTGCCCACGCGCGGGAAGCAAACAAGGAAACAACGAAAAGTTTCCTGCGAAGTGACCAACATCCCCTATTTTTTAAAATTCCGCGTGAGCCCTGAGAACACATCGTGAGGCGGGGTTCGGAGAACGACCCCACCCCCACGTCCCGCGCCCAGCGAGGTCGCAGGGCTGCAAGCCGGGCTGCAGGAAAGCTTTCTCGGCCGCGTCCTCCCTCTGGATTCGGTAGGCCTGACTCGGGCGCGCCCTTCCCGGGCCAACAAACCCACCTTTCCGGACTCAGCAGAGGCCCACAGCGGGGCGCAGCCGCGGCCCCTCAGCCCTGGGCCCAGCGGCGCCGCCCTGGCACGCGGGGCCTGAAGGCAGGGCCGGCCTGCGCCGGTGTAGGGTCCCCCTTAGGCGGCACCTCGGGTGCGGACCCGGCACGTGCCGGGGAGATCCGGCGGGCGGCCAGGGCGAGGAGGCTTCCAGCTTGTCGAAGAAGAGGCCCGGCTTGCATCTGGGGGCCCTGGGCTGCAGGGCCTTTTGGGGCCCAGCCTGTACCTCTGCGACCCTGCCTGTACCCTCTCGAGGCCCGCGGCTCCCTGAGGCGAGCTCTGTGGGACCCAGCAGTCCTCTTGGCTGCTAAATGGAACGAAACCAGGAGACTCGGCTTTACACTCGTTTCAACAACCGCTTGGCCTCCGGAGCAAGGTACCCAAATCCTTGGGCCTCCGTTTGGTCGTAGTTGTTATTTGGCCCCACTCGGCCTGAGAGGTGCCGGAACTTCACACTTTAGGTCGCAGCTGCGGGCGGGAAGTGCACACGCGACCCCGTGGGTCGGCCCCTCGGGGACGTCTAGAAGCTTCGGCACCTGCGTACTAAGGCCGGAGGGGGCTGGCGGCCAGGCGCACTGAAGCCCGGCCGGAGTTTCCGCCGGGGGAACGAGGCTTCGAAAAGAGGCACGTGCTTCTCCCAGGGCCTCCCGGCAGGTGCTGAAACCCCACGGCGTTGAGTGGAAACGCGGAGAGGGAAGGCGCCAGGGCCTGCGGGGCCGCGGCGCCACCTCAGGCCGTCGGGACGCTGAAGCGTGGGGTAGTGGGGTGAGTCCGCGGCCGGGCAGGGGCGGCGGGGGGCGACGAGGCCCGGCAGGGTGAGGGCGCTGGCGTGGGCCGAGAGTCCCTGGGCAGCGGCGGCTGGAGCGCCGAAGGTCCCCACCCCCACCCTAACCCCCACCCTAACCCCTGCCCCGGGCCGGCCACCTGTTAACAGGCAGGTTCTTTGAGAACCGACTTCAGCTCTCCTTTCTGTCCATGAAGTTTGTTCGGTTTGGGTTTGGGTGTTCGTGACACAATTGGAGCAACTAGAATTGAAGCAACTTTAGGAGATTTAGAAACCTGGGAAAAATTAGCAACGTTCAGACGTCAACAGTTTTCTTTAAGTGCTCAACGAAATCTTGACGTTTTCTACTCATACCTTGTATTCTCTGCTTATACTGTAGGGGCAAAAATGTCTACTCTTAGATGAACGTGTGTGAAATAAGCTTTAAGGGTAAGGGACGGGTCATATTTGTGATTTTAAAGATTGCTTTTAATCTTAAAACTGTCTCAAGAGCACTGCTTTAATTTGCTGAAGTTCTAAACAGATTCGGTGAAGTAACCTCGTTTGTTGAGCCTTTCTGTAATTTGTTATACCAGTTATTGAGGATAGATACAGTGTTTCTCTAATTCATGAGTGATTTTTTTTTTGAGAAAAAAATCTTAAAACTACAGGGAATTAAACGTAAGGAGGAATCTGATTGAGAGGAAAAACAGGTAAAAACCTTAAGACGCTGGATGTCAGCAAATTCATTTCTGCTAAATTACAAAGCCCCGAAAAACAGAGTGGTTTCATTTCTTGTATCAAAAGAGAATTACTAGTTTTTAATGTATTTTGTGGGAAATAGCAAATTCCACAGCTAAATTGTGATTTTTTTTCAATTGTGAAAATATAAATTCACTACTCGCTGTGGCAGAATTAATTAATGTTAATGATGTCATTAGTGCCTGATGACAAGCACTAGGTTTTCTTTAGAGGTACAGAAATAAAATCTGATATATAATATACATTGTTAATATATACATTGTTGGTAAAGAGAATCTGTATCATTACTGTTCAAGACCAAAAACTCACTTGGCTTCTGATGCAGAATTAATTTAAGAACAGCAACAAGATATTTATATAAAATTTCCTAATTAAAAACAGAATAAGTTCTCAACAAGTTATTCTGCATTTTTCACACTTTCTCTCCCTTCCCCCATACATTTTAATGTTTAAAATGAAAATGAAAAAAACCCTCAAGTTTAAGAAATATTTATGTTAAACACTTTAATTAAAAACCACCACATTTTAAATGAATACTGAGTAATAACAATGCCTTGCTTATTTGACAACAAGAAAACATCTTCATTATCTTAAGGAAAGAATCTGTATTAAATAAATGTTTAGGTGTCTGGACTGTACTTTTTTGAAAACCAGAAGCTTTTTTGGCTGTGTTTAGTAGATGGTTCCTGAGAAGCAATTATGCCTCTTAATTATCCTGTTCATATTTACTGATATCTGAAAAAGGAATTGAATTTTTATATGTGTGGAGGAGGAGAAAAATGCCATTTTGATCTAATAATTGTTTAATCATGGTTTAAAACTGAGTTGGCTTTTACTTAAAACACATTAGGTGCAGTTCCTCAAAAGTCTGAAAAATATAAAATATTTGCCAAAAAATCCAGTAATTTTGGTGAAATGGCAGTTACATGGTACAGCCAAAGTGGACACTGCTTTTAAATATATCTAGTTTCTTTGTTAGGAAAAAGTAGAGCAAAAAAGTGTATGCTGTACTTGAAACTAAAATGCATATCACTCTAATTTATGAAATTGTGCACTTTTGTTTCTACAACCATTGCTTGAAAGATAGGGATACCTTTCTAACCAAATCGGACTTAGGCTCCATTTAATAAATGATGGTCCATCAAAATTTAAACATTGATAATCTATGATGTTTCTAAAAATTGTGTATCTTTTGCCGCCTTTGAATCCTTTACTTGGTGACTAATATAACTAAAGGGACAAAATTGCATTCCTTTCCATTGGTCACAAATATTTTTTTACAAAGGTTAATCTTTACTAAACAGATTATGAAAACTATTTTAGAAAATTTTAGAAATTCTTTTAAAATGGATTGTAAATTAGGATTTAAGGAACTTGAGTCAAAACATTTTCAAGATTGGAGTATAAATAAATCATAACTAATCTTTACAGTCGGGGTAAAAAATAAAATGTAAGAATAAATGGTCTCTGATTCAGCCTCTAAAGAGTGTGTAAAACATTTGGTGTTTTTCAGTACACAAATATTCTCATGTATGTTCAGAGCTCTAAATGCTTGTAAGATACATCATCTGTCGTAGTTATTTCAATAGGAATCATATTTTCTTTTTAAAATTTATTTAAAAAATTTTGCTGTGAAACACATAAACAAAAAAATTAAAAAGATTTATGCACTGCAAGGAATAAAATATACATGGAGTACAAGTTTTTAACAAATACTTTGAAAAGTAGATTTGTAGTTGGTTACAATATTAGTGTTTAAATTGGATGTTACATGAAATATGTCTATTCAGGTCTGGGGGATTTTGTTCAATCTTTTACAGTAGTAACTGTTCCTATATAGGGGCACTATTTAAGGGAGAAAAGCACTTTAAATCTTAAGATACAAAAAAATCTATAGGCCTTTGTAAATTCATAGGGTTTATTTCTTGGGGGGAAGAGATGTGCTTTATGTCTATTAGTGTTTTTAATGAAAGAGCACCCACATAATCTACCTTCTTGTTTCCCAAGCATGAATACTGGACCTCATCCACAGCTATAGCTTCATATCTTGATTTCGTTACTGGTGACTGTCAAATCCATGTTTCTAGCCCAGACTTCTTGGTTAGACTTCAGATACCATACCTGTACATCAACTAAATAGAGGCCATTGAATTTTAGCCCTTAGGAAAGTTAATGATATGATTTCTAGGACTTGATTCAAAATAGTCAAGGAAGAGAGAGAGAAGGTCAAAAATAGATGAAGTAAGATTAGCCTTGGTTTGATAATTTTTGAAACTGAGGGAGAGTACTAAAACTTTATTATACTGTGCTTTTGTAGAGTTAAGTTTTTTTCTGTAATACGAATAAAAGATATTTATTTGTGGAAAGTAGTCTTTGTAGTAGATTGAAAAAATTGTGCTTTCCATGCTTTGGAGTTTGTACAATATTGTTTACATATATTTTCTTTAGTTTGCTCAAGTCTTGTGAAGTTAGCAGTGGTAAAGTGAGACTAGGTGGTTTGCTTACTTATTCAAGGTTGCATAATTGGTAGGTAGCAGATCTTGGTACTCAGTCTTCAGATTCCATGCGCATTTGCTCTAAGAGGTACCTAAATTTTTAAACATATTAACAAACATTAATTTTAAAATACATACCATATCATTTGAGAATCTGATTGCAGATTAATATTAACAAAACATGCTTCATCTAAATTCAAGTTGAAAATTTTGAGTTTTGGTCCTTGAAAATTATTTCTTGGGATGTTCTTACCTTTCTGTTTCTGGGCATCACTTGAATTTTATTTTAATGAGTTTTTCAGAGAGATATTATCATTAACTGAGGAGGCTAGTTTGATACCAAGTCTCATCCTTCTATATTCCCCTTTTCATTCGTTACTAATTTTCATTTCTAAGTAATTAAAACATTTCTTATTGGTAGGTTCATATTTATGAGTGATGTTTTCTGTTCTTGACTGAGCCTTCTTCGCTCAGAACATTGCTACATTATAGGAGTTATAATCCAGTGAAAAAGTTTAAACTAGATATGGAGTTGGGATTAGATTAGTATCTCTGTATTCGAGGCTTAATTTATGTGTAAGCAAACATTCAGATTTTCCTTTTCTAAGTACACTAACTTGGAAACATCTATTTTTGAGTTTTGAAGCTTGTAACTTGATTTTAAAAATCTCACTGATGGCACATCCTTGTCTTTTTGGGTAAATTTTATTTTGCAGAGCTAACTCTGGAAATTAAGAAATAGGTTAACAAGTTGGATAGCAGAGATCATATCACTGTAGGTTTCCTTTATTGAAAAGCAAAGAGCAGAAGTCTTGTTTAAATTGTACCTTTATTCTTCAGTTTTTTAAAACCCTTATTTCATGATTCTATTCCTGCTAATTACGTCTTCAGTCTTCCCCTTACTCAATGTGAAAAATAAAGTTTGTCTATTCATGTTTATTATGTCTAGAGAAAATAAACAGCACCTATTTTCTCCCTGTATTTTCTCAGTTGAGGCATAAACTTCATTGTGTACTCAGCTCAGCACCTCATAATCCTGCATATCTTTTATTGAAGCTTTTTATTAGGAACTGAGATTTTTCTTTTTCATTGAAGCTTTTTATTAGGAACTGAGATTGTATTCTAATTAATAAGTCAGCTAAACCTTTTATCCCAAGAGAGGTTAGAAATCGGCAGGGTTCCTAGTGCTAAGAGAAACCTGAGAGATTAGACTAAGTTTTCCTGTATTCTCAGCCCTTGGCATAGTGCCAGACACAAGGTAGGACTCAACAGTGTTTATTGAGTGAATTAAAGAGTGAAGCCTAGTCATCAGCCATGAAGCAGATTTATATGTATTTCTTTCCAGATACAGAATTGCCTTTTTTCTTTTCTTCTCTTTTTTTTTCCCAAAAGGAAATTTTTTCTCTTGTTGCCTAGGCTGGAGTACAATGGCTTGATCTTGGCTCTCCACAACCTGTGCCTCCCGGGATCAAGCGATTCTCCTGCCTCAGCCTCCCAAGTAGCTGGGATTACAGGCATGCAACACCATGCCCCGCTAATTTTGTATTTTTAGTAGAGATGGGGTTTCTCCAAATTAGTCAGGTTGGTCTCAAACTCCCCACCTCAGGTGATTCGCCTGCCTGGGCCTCTGAAAATGCTGGGATTACAGGCGTGAGCCACCACACCTGGCCAGAATTGCCTTTTTTCTTTGTGAATTTTAAAGTTACTTAATCTCTTTGATCATCTTTAGAGATAAGACTTTTTTGGTTACTTCTCAGTATTACATCTCTTTCAAAATTTATTTCATTAAAATTTTAAGTTATAAAGTTATTTAAAAGCTTATAAAGTTTATATGTACATTTAATCAAATGATTATCAACTTAACACCATGTAATCACCACCATGTCAAGAAATAGAATATTATTGGGACCACAGAATTTTTAAGGTTATTCTTTACCCATCATAATCTCTTCTGTCTCCCCAGGGGTAACTGCTGTTCTGTTGTTGATGTTACTGACGCTCCTTTTCTTACAATGAGGTTATGTCCTAATAAACCATGGTAAGTTAAAAATATCATAAGTTTATGGCTAGAGTCAAATAAAAAAAAAGAAAATATTGTAAGTCAAAAACACATTTTATACAATCTAACCTACCAAGCAGCATAGCTTAGCCTAACCTACCTTAAATGTGCTCAGAGCACTTATATTAGCCTACAGTTGGGCAAAATAACCTAACAGCCTCTTTTATAATAAAGTGTTGAATATCTCATACAATTTATTGAGTACTGTACCAAAAGTGAAAACCCAAATGAGTACACATGGGAACTTAACATATGGTTTCTACTCAATGTGTGTTGCTTTTGCACCATCATAAAGTTGAAAAATCCTAAATTGAACCATTGTAAGTTGGGAACTGTCCATAATTTTTTCTTGCATTTCTTTTCTATCTTAACCACCTGTATACGTATTCCTAAACAATTATAGATCTATTTAGCCAGTTTTAAATTTTATAAGATTAAAATTGTATTATCTTTGTAACTATTTTCACTTAACATTGTAAAGTTTATAATTATGTATCTGTAGCTTGTTTATTTTTATTGCTGTATGTTGTATAGTGTTACATAGTACGAATATACCAACATTTGTCTATTTTACTGTTGGTAGGTGTTTGGGTTGTTTCCAGTTTGGGACAATTATAATGATGCCACTCTGAACATTGTTTTATGCATATCCTGATGTACATAAGAATGCAGGTCAATAAGATATGTTCTAAAAGTAAAGTTTCTGAGCCCTAAGGCATGTATATATTCAACTTGACTAAATACTGGCATAATTTTCCAAATTGATTGTATTCATGTTCTGAAATAGTGAATGAGAATTCTGGTTGCTCCTTGTCTTTGCCAGAGTTTAGCATTGTTGGACTTTAAAAATTTTGTCTCTCTGTTGGTGTGTAGTAATATCTCGTTGTGGTTTTAATTTGTATCTTCTTGATTACTGATGAGATTGAGCCCTGTTGTCTGTTTTTATTTCTTTTGTGAAATGTCTATTCTTATATTTGCCTTTGTCTTTTTTTGTCCTATTAGATTGTCTGCTTTTCTTCTGATTTGTAAAAGCTCCTTATATATTCTGCATTCTAGTCAATTGTCAGTTATATGTGTTGCAGATCATTTCCCCACTTTGTGGATTGCACTTTCATTCTTAGCTGAATATGTTAATTTTTTTTCTTTCTGATTGGTGCTTTTTACATGTCTTGTTTAGGGAGTCCTTTCTTACCTACTGATCATGAATATATTTCCCTATATTTTCTTATAAAATATTTCTTTTAAAAGTTTTGCCTTAAATATTTATCATCTGACTTTTGTGTGTGTGCAGTATTTGGCAATGGTTCCTCCTGTTCCTTCTTGAAACTTCATCTCCTCACGACTGCAAATATCATCTTTATGTTGCCAATTCCAAAATTCTATATTTTTTGGTATTGACTACATTCCTTAGCTTAGACCCTTATTTCCAGTTGCCTCCTGGATCTCTCCACTTGAATCCAATCAGTAACACAACCAATTTGGAAAATATCTGCTACATTGAGCTCATTTTTTTAATCCTTGCTTTCTGTTTAGATGAAATCATCATGTAAGCCAAAGTACGTCATGGAATCTTTGACTTTTTTCCCTTTCCTTCTCCATCCAAATAGCCATCATGTCCAGGTGATGCTACTTCTCAAATACATCTTAAATCCATTATTCTTTCCCTTCTCTCCAGTTCTACAATTACTGCTCAGAGTTCTATGTAGTCTAGTACAATAACTTCCTGATTGGTTTTCCTGCCTTCTATACCCCTTCTGTAGTCAGTCATTCACACTGCCACAGAATTTTCTTTCTAAGACAAATCACTCTTCTTTTCTACTTTTATGGCTTTTCATTGCCTTCATTATAACAAAAAGTTTAAATCTTTCACATAGCTTCTACTATTACTCATTACTAAAGCAGGAATCTCCTGTTTTAACCACACCAAGCTACTTGCAGTTTCCCAAAGAAGCTGTGTACTTTCATTATACCTTTTTTCATATTGTTCCCTCTGCTTGGAATAGTCTTCCTTCTACCTCTTCCCACTGGGAAAATCCTATTCCTTCCACCAGCATTCCCAAATAGAATTTATCTTTCCTGCCTCTGGGCTTTCCATAACACTTTGTTCATGTCTTTATTGCAGTACTTATCATACTGCTTCATAGTTAATAGTTTATGTACCTGTCTCTCATGCTATAGATTTTGAGGTCTTTTAAAACAAAGAATATGTTTTGTCACTGTTTTTATTCTTAGCACCTAGCAGTTGCCTGATACATAATAGTACTAAAACATACTTCAATTAAGTTTTAAAATTCTGCTAATCATAAAAAAGAAAATGGAAATATATGCATTGACCAAAAAGTCATGAGTAGAGAAAAGTGTTTATGAAAGAGTACAGTATCAATGCCTCTAAACTGTTTTAGAAAAGATTCATATCTATTACCTCTTCTGAAGTTGATTACAGCTGTTGTGTTTTGCTGTACCATAATCACAGCTTAATTAGTTATCTGGGCTGTTTTATGTGGATGGGTTCTAGCTAAAAAGATTAGAGCTTACTGCTCTGGCTCAATGCTAATGAAGGGGCAGAAATAATCTTAAAAGAACAAATAAAATAGACTGAACTCTCCTTATTTTTAAAAGGGTGACTTTTGCTTCAAACAGACTTAGAATACAAAGTTACTTCAAAAAGAAATTCACAACACTGCTGGAGAAATATGTGAGTTTTTTTCAGAGGACACATTAATGAGCATAGTCTATCCTATTACAGGCATTATGATACTGATGAATATATTTGTTTTGACAGTGTTTGCTAACTTCTAGCCTGGAAGGTGCTGGAATTGGGTACTTCTTGGGTTTAATCATAATGGTGATAGGTTAACAGTTTCTACATGTGATAATTTTGCAGACTTCCACAAAATATAAAACCTCTGGGGACTAGACTTGAAATATTTACTTAAGGCTCTCACAGCACATACAAAACAATTGAATTGTGGTTAGATTTTTACTGTTCATCTGGAGGAAGCAGGGTTAGTAGTGTTTGATAACATTATCTGCCTGTCTTTTCATGTTAGTTCATTTGTCATATGCAAAAGAATATTCTGAATATAAAATATTCTTAATAGAGAAAATTGATTTTTCATTAAGATATTACATATTGTTTATATTTGAAATTTGGATTGAAGTAGATCTTTAAAGAAACTTGAAAAAATTTGTCTCCTGTCTACAGCTCAGTATCTTCTGATGATAAGAATATAGATTTTGAAATAAATCAGCCCCAATCATAAAAGCAACTTTTAGATAAACAATCATTCTATTATAAAGACACATGCACACGTGTGTTCACTGCGCACTGTTCACAATAGCAAAGACTTGGAACCAACTCAAATGCCCATCAATGATAGACTGGATAAAGAAAATGTGGCACATATACACCATGAATATGATACACCCACAAAAAAGGATGAGTTTATGTCCTTTGCAGGGACATGGATAAAGCTGGAACCCATCATTGTCAGTTTGAATACATATGTTCATTTTTACTCTCTTGAAAACACAGTGAAATGAAAATCAGGGAATAAAAAAAGGCATAAACTCGGTACACAAAAAGAACACGAAAGGAGATATCAACAGAATTTTTGAAGCTGGAATGTTAGTGGTTAAGTGTTAGTAAAGAAAGCTGAACTCCAGACTGTGCAGCTGCTTTCCACCTGCCACACCTGGCTAACTGGGATAGCAGATATTAGCCAATGGCTGTGCAGATACTAATGGTTCCAAGCAAATGGTCAGCGTGAAGTCTGTAGGGAACCAGAGCTGTCTTGAGTTGATCTTATCACAATATACCTGTCTAGATTTTTGAGCCTGCAAATAACTGAACATTATAGATGAAGTCTACTAGGTAAGCATATGTTATAAATTATGTTTGATGATGGAATTAGGATGATGGTGTCTAAGGAAGAACCTCAGTGGCTCTGTTAATTCAGCAAGAGTAACTGTGGAAACATAACATCGGGACATGTACTGTCCATTATGGTAGCCATTAGCCACATGTGGCTTTTGAGCACTTGAAATGTGGCTAGTCTGAATTGAGATGCAATGTAAGTATACAACTCTTGCAGGTTTTCAAAGACTTAGTATAAAAAAAGAGAATGTAACCTTTATATTAATTGCTTTTGAAAAAATATGTTGGATATACTGGTTAAACCAAATATATTACTAAAAATAATTTCACCAGTTTCTCTTCACTTTTTTCTTTTCTTCTTCTTTTTTTTTTTTTTTTAATATACTTTAAGTTCTGGGGTACATGTGCAGGTCGTGCAAGTCTGTTAAATAAGTATACATGTGCCATGGTGGTTTGCTGCATCCATCATCCCATCCTCTACATTAGGTATTTCTCCTAATGCTATCCCTCTCCTATCCCCTCCACCCCCCTGCTATCCCTCCCCTAGTCTCCCCACCCCTGACAGGCCCTGTTGTGTGATGTTCCCCTCCCTGTGTCCATGTGTTCTCATTGTTCAACATCCACTTATGAGTGAGAACATAAAGTGTTTGGTTTTCTGTTCTTATGTCAGTTTGCTGAGAATGATGGTTTCCGGCTTTTTCCATGTCCCTGCAAAAGGCATGAACTCATCCTTTATTATAGCTGCATCATATTCCATGGTGTATATGTGCCACATTTTCTTTATCCAGTCTATCATTGATGGGCATTTGGGTTGGCTCCAAGTCTTTGCTATTGTGAACAGTGCACAGTGAACATATGTGTGCATGTGTATTTATAATAGAATGATGTGTAATCCTTTGGGTATATACCCAGTAATGGGATTGCTGGGTCAAATGGTATTTCTGGTTCTGGATTCTTGAGGAATTGCTACACTGTCTTCCATAGTGGTTGAACTAATTTACACTCCCACCAACAGTGTTAAAGTGTTCCTATTTCTCCACATCCTCTCCAGCATCTATTGTCTCCTGATTTTTTAATGATCGCTATTCTAATTGGTGTGAGATAGCATCTCTCTGGTTTTGATTTGCATTTCCTTAATGACCAGTGATGATGAGCTTTTTTTATGTTTGTTGGCTGCATAAATGTTTTCTTCTGAGAAGTGTCTGTTCATATCCTTCACCCACTTTTTCATGGGGTTATTTTTTTCTTGTACATTTGTTTAAGTTCTTTGTAGATTCTCGATATTAGTCCTTTGTCAGATGGATAGATTGCAAAATTTTTTTCCCCATTTTGTTGGTTGCCAGTTTACTCTAATGATAGTTTATTTTGCTGTGCAGAAACTCTTCAGTTTAATTAGATCCCATTTGTCCATTTTGGCTTTTGTTGCCATTGCTTTTGGTGTTTTAGTCATGAAGTCTTTGCCCATGCCTGTGTCCTGAATGGTATTGCATAAGTTTTCTTCTAGGGTTTTTATGTTCTTAGGTCTTATTTTTAAATCTTTAAGTCTTCTGGAGTTAATTTTTGTATAAGGTGTAAGGAAGGGATCCAGTTTCAGTTTTCTGCATATGGCTAGCCAGTTTTCCCAACACCATTTATATTTTAGAACATGTTTAAATTACATATATGGCTCTTGTTATTTTTTTTTAATTCACCTCTGAATAGAGATATTGATCCCTAAGATGGCTAGCACAGTTCTCTGGTCTGTCTCTTACAGGGACAGAGAGAACTCTAAATGGGGACCCCATTCATACTCTATAATACCTCTGAGTATCACCGAACGTGCTACAAATATATGCTTTTGGCAAACTACAAAACTAATAGCATTGTGAGTTGTGAGTTTCTTAACTGAATAAAAGGTAATTGCCTACAGTTCTCAATAGACTTCTTGCTAAAATTTTTAATTTTCTTGAATGTTACCCCCCTGTTAATGCCTCTCTAGCACAATTCCTTCCCTAAATCTATGTAACTTACTTTTTATACCTGGTTTCCAAAAGCCACGAGAAAAACCTCACCGCTGAGCTGATAGGATTCCATAGAGTCATGGTTGCCAACCTGACCTTGGATTCTCAAGCTTTTTAACAATATTTCCAATCTTTCTGTGTTTTTCTAATCATTCCTCTCATTTTTTGAGACAGGGTTTTAGTCTGCCACCTGGGCTGGAGTGCAGTGGCACAGTCATGGCTCACTGTAGCCTTGACCTCGTGGGGCTCAAGCAATCCTCCCACCTAAGCCCCTCAAGTAGCAGGGACTACAGGCTCATGTCACCATGCCTGGCTAATTAATTTTTTTTCCTTTGTAGAAACAAGATCTCACTGTGTTGCCCAGGCTGGTCTTGAACTCCTGAGCCCAAGTGATCCTCCTACCTCAACATCCCAAAGTACTGGGATTACAGGTGTGAGCCACTTTGTCCAGCCTCTAATCATCTGTTTAACCTAGTCTTTCATGGTGGCCATTTATAACCTCCTTTATTCTTCTCAAACCCTCTATCCTTGTTCTTAGCAGATGACCCTACTCCCTACTTTACCAAGAAAATACTGTAGAAGGCATCAAAGAGGAATTCCCTTGTCTTTCGACTACCATACCTGCAATCTTATCTCTACTCAAGTGTTAGTCAGGGTTCTCTAGAGGGACAGAACTAGTGGAATATATGTATATATGTAAAGGGAAGTGTATTAAGTATGAACTCGCATGATCACAAGGTTCCGCAATAGGCTGTCTACAGGCTGAGGAGCAAGGAGAGCCAGTCCAAGTTCCAAAACAGAAGAATCTGGAGTTCAGTGTTCTAGGGCAGGAAGCATTCAGCGTGGGAGAAAGATGTAGGCTGGGAGGGTAGGTAGGCCAGTCTCTCTTTTCACATTTTTCTGCTTGCTTATATTCTAGCCTGACTGGAAGCTGATTAGATTGTGCCCACCCAGATTAAGGGTGGGTCTGCCTTTCCCAGCCCATTGACTCAAATGTTAATCTCCTTTTGCAGCACCCTCATAGAGACAACCATGATCAATACTTTGTATCCTTCAGTCCAATCAAGTTGACACTCAGTATTAACCGTCACAGCTCATAACCATTCCTTTACTTCTGTCCAGTGCTAGGCACGGTGATTCTCTTCTGTCTGAGAGTAATCTCTGATTCTGTATTCTGGCTCTTATCTCTCTAAGCTTCCTCAGAGGCTTCTTTTGGCATCTTCAGTTTCTTTCTTCCTCCTTATTGGCTTCATCCCAACAGAACTTAAAGATGCACTGATCTCTGCCGTCTTTAAAAATCCTCTCTTGATCCTTTGTTCTACTATAGTAATACTCGGTCTTCTTCCAACAACTGAGCTTCTTCAAGAAATTGCCTACTTACTGTTTCTATGTCATCACCTTCTGTTTACATCTTAATTCATTGCAGTAAAGCTTCTCCCCAAGACTGCATTTGCCAAAGCCAATAATTATATGTCTAAGATCCAAGGGGACAATTTTGAATCTTAATCATGTTTAACTTCTCAATACCATTTGATACTTGTAGTCATTTTATCTTCTATGAAACACACCCCCCTACTGCCCCCCAGTTTTTGGATACTATATTCTTGCAGGGTTTTTTTTCCTTCTTAGTCTGCTTTGTAACTACTCTTTTTCTGCTTACCTATTAAATATTGGTTTTCCTCAAGATTCCTTCCCTGGGCTGTCCTCTCATTTTACATACCTTCCATGGGTAATTCATCCACTTGCATGTTTTCAGTTGCTCTCTACATATGTATTTTCAGCCTTAATCTCTGACCCAATTTCTATCTGCCTGCTGCACATACCTCAGTACCTGTACTACCTCATCTGCTCCTTGTACTTTATCTCAGTGAATAACAACTCTATGAACCCCTGACCACAAGAAAGAAACCAGAAAGTCATCTGCATTCCATCCACCTTGGTTTTTCTTCAGGTCCCATTGTCAGTTACTCACCAAATTCAGTTCCTTTAATCACTTAACAGGCTTAATTCTACTTACATGTCTATATTCCACATATAAAATGCCACTGTAATCTCTTAAATAGTCTGTTCCAATAACCTAACTGGTTATATTTTCCTAAGTCCTGATACTATACATAAAACCTGTGGTAGTTAGTTTCCAAAGATGGCCCCCAATGAATCACATCTTCCAGGATTCATGCCCTTGTGTGGTTCCCTCCCATACTGAATCTGAGCTGACTTTGTCACTCACTCTAAGTAATATGGCAGAATGGATGCTGTGCCAGTTCCAGGCCTCTGCCTTATAGCAAAAGTTGAATGCTTGATAGCTTTAACTTTTGTACCTAAAGTCCCTTATAGTAAATCCAGCTCTCCTGCTGGGACAAGAAAATGGAAAGAGTGTGCCTGAAACTAGATGGAGGAAGAGAAGGGCTCAGGCATCCCAGTATCCCAGGTGAATCCAGCCTTCTAGATGTCCCTGACAAGATGCCATATGTGTGAGAGAGCCATCTTTGATGTTCCACATCTGGAAAACCCCCAGACGACTTCAGCCCCAGGCAGCAGCATTTTTGAGTTATAGAACTGTCTAACTGAGCCTAATCAATCCATAGAATAATGACAAATAACAAAATGGTTTTTGTTTTAAGCCACTAAACATTGTGGTGGTTTACTTCACAATAGGCAAAGCCAAAACCAAACCTCTCTCTGTTCTACTTACTACTCCAGTCTCATTTCTGACAATTTACCTTTGACACTTTAAGGTCTGCCTTCATTAACCTGCCTGAAGTTCTCTGAATCCCCTCTGCCTTTGCTTCTAGGCTTTTTGCTCACATGGTTAGAAACATTTTCTTTTCTTATCTTTTTCTCAGACAGGGTCTTTCCCTGTCACCCAGGCTGGTGTACAGTGGTATAATTACAGCTCACTGCAGGCTTGAACTCCTAGGCTCAGGTGATCCACCTTCCTTAGCCTCCTAAGTATCTGATACTACAGGCATGGAGCACCATGCCTAGCTAATTTTTAAATTATTTGGAGACAGGGTCTTCCTATAAGACAGGGTCTGGTTCAAAACCAGACTGGTTTTGAACTCCTGGCCTCAAGTGATCCTCCCCACCTAGGCCTTTCAATGTACTGGGACTATAGGTGTGAGCCACCACACCTGGCCTAGAAACATTTTCTTATTTAACTTATAACCCTTGCCCTACCAAATTCCTACTCAACTTTCAAGTTTTTGCTTAGACATTCCTAAAATCATGGGTGACTAATTTAATTGCATTGCTTCTGTACGCTTATAGTTGTAAATATACTTGTTGGCAGAATAATGGTTGAGAATATATAGTTGAGCAGTGTGATACTTTTGCAAGTTGCTTATTCTCTCTAAGCCTCCAGTTTCTTCACCAGTAAATGAGGATAATAGAAATTAACCATACGTTTGTTGGGAGTATGTAAGAATATTCAAAAACGGTTAACTCTCATTAAGCAAAGACATAGAATCAACCTAGGTGCCTATCAAGTGTGGTATGTATATATCATGGAATACTATGCAGCTATAAAAAAGAATAAAATCATGGCCTGTGCAGCAACATGGGTGCAGCTAGAGGATGGAAGAGGATAAATACTGTGTGTTCTTACTTACAAGTGGGAACTAAACATGGCAACAATAGACACTGAGGATTACTAGAGGTAGGAATGAGGGAGAAAGGCAAGAGTTGAAAAACTCTTAGGTACCGTGCTCACTACTTTGGTAATGGGATCATTTGTATCCCAGACCTCAGCATCACTCAATATACCCATGTAACAAACCTGCACATATACTGCTTGAATCTAAAAGTTGAAATTTTTAAAAACCCAAAAAACTGTTAATGATTATTAATGTTGTTAAAACATTAGCATAAGCCAGGCACAGTGGCGCATGCCTGTAATCCCAGCACTTTGGGAAGCTGAGGCAGGAGGATTTCCTGAGGCCAGGAGTTTGAGACCAGCCTGGGCAACAACATGGTGAGACTTCATCTCTACAAAAAATAAAAGTAGCTGGGCATGGTGGTGCCCGCCTATAGTCCTAGCTACTCGGGAGGTTGAGGTAAGAGAATTGCTTGAGTTTAGGAGGTGGAGGCTGCAGTAAGCCAAGATTGTGCCATTGCATTCCAGCCTGGGCAACAGAGCAAGACCCTGTCTTAAAAAGCAACAATAAAAACATTATTGTTAAGTATTTGTTTATCACTTTAGAGTTTAGCAAAGTGCCTACAACATAATATGTGCTGTATGAAATGTGAGTAAGCCCAGATGCAGTGGCTCATGCCTATAATCCCAGCACTTTGGGAGGCTGTGATGGAAGGATTGCTTGAAGCCAGGAGTTCAAGACCAGCCTGGACAATGTACTGAGACACTATTTCCACAAAAATATTTTTAAAAATCAGCCAGGTATGGTGGTGCATGCTCATAGTCCTAGCTATTCAGGAGACTGAAACGGGGAGATTGCTTAAGCCCAGAAGCTCAAAGTTGCAGTAAGCTGTGATCATGCCACTTCACTCCAACCTGGGTGACAGAGCAAAACCTGGTCTCAAAAAAAAAAAAAAAAAAAAAAAAAAAAAAAAAAGACCAACCAGGTACAGTGGCTCATGCCTGTAATCCCAGTACTTTGGGAGACTGAAGTGGGCAGATCATGAGGTCAGGAGTTCGAAACCAGCCTGGCCAACATAGTGAAAACCAGTCTCTACTAAAAATACAAAAGAAAAAAAAATTAGCCAGGTGTGGTGGCATATGCCTGTAGTCCCAGCTATTTGGGAGGCTGAGGCAGGAGAATCGCTTGAACCCAGGAGGTGGAGGTTGCAGTAAGCTGAAACTACGCCATTGTACTCCATCCAGCCTGAGTAAGAGAGTGAGACTCCATCTCAGAAAAAAAAAAATTACTAAATAGATGAGTGAATTCAGATCATTCACATTTCATCATATCAATCCAAATAAAAGCCTAACTTCATGACTTTTTAAATTCTTTTTTTATTTTGGTGAAATATACATATAATACAGATTTGTTGTTTTAGCCTTTTCTTTTCTTTTTTGTGTGTGTGTGTGTTTTTTTTTTGAGATGTAGTCTCACTCTGTTTTCCAGGCTGGAGTGCAGTGGCTCACTGCAACCTCCGCCTCCCAGGTTCAGGTGATTCTCCAGCCTCAGCCTCCCAAGTAGCTGGGACTATAAGTGCATACATCCATGCCTGGGTAATTTTTGTATTTTTAGTAGAGACACAGTTTCACCATATTGGTTAAACTCGTCTCAAACTCATGACCTCAGGGGATCTGCCCGCCTTGGCCTCCCAAAGTGCTGGGATTACAGGTGTGAGCCACTGTGCCTGGCCCATTTTAGCCATTTTAAGTGTAGAATTTAGTGGTGTTAATTACATTCATAATATTGTGCAGTCACCACCACTGTCTGTTTCCAAAATTTCATTATTCCAGACAGAACCTGTCTCATTAAACAATAAACTGTAATTTTCTCCTTCCTCCAGAGTCTAGAAACCATTAATATACTTTTCCTCTCTGTGAATTTGCCTATTTTGGATTCTCATGTAAGTGAAATCATACAATATTTGTTCCATTGTGTCTGGTTTATTTCACTTAGTATAATGTCAAGATTCATGTGGCGTGTGTCAGAATTTTCTTCCTTTCTAAGGCTGAATATTCTGTTGTATATATATGTACATTTTGTTTATCCTTTGTTGGGCACTTGGATTCTGTCTTCATTTTAGCTATTGTGAATAATGCTGCTGTGAACATGGGTGTACAAATGTCTGTTAAAGCCTCTGCTTTGAATACTTTGAGGTATGTACTCAGAAGTGGAATTGCTGGAATATGTGGTAATTCTATTTTTAATTTTTTGAGGGACCATCGTATTTTCCATAGCAGCTTTACTATTTCACATTTGCCCAACCAGCAATGCACAAGTGTTCCCATTTCTCCACATCCTTGCTGAAACTTGTTTTTTTCCTTTAGATAATTGTCATCTTAATGGGTAGGAAGTGGTATGTCATTTTGATTTTGATTTGCATCTTCCTAATGATTAGTAATGATGAGCATCTTTTCATGTGCCCGTGGGCCATGTGTATATTTTCTTTGGAGAAACGTTTATTTAAGTCCTGTGTCCAATTAAAAAATCAGATTGTTTGTTTTTATGTTGTTGAAGTGTAGGAATTCTTTATATATTTAGGATATTAAGTCCTTATCACGTATATGATTTGCAAATATTTTCTTCCATTTTGTGGGTTGCCATTTTACTCTGCTGATGGTATCTTTTGATATACAAAAGTTTTTCATTTTGACGAAGTTCAGTTTATTTATTTTGTTGCCTGTGCTTTTGATGTCATATCCAAGAAATTACTGCTATTTTCAATGTCATGATTTCTCCCTATTTTTTCCTAAGAGTTTTGTAATTTTAGGTCTTATATTAGGTGTTTGTTCCATTTTGAGTTAATTTTTGTATATGATGTAAAGTAAGAGAACTTCATTCTTTTGCATGTGGATATCCAGGTTTTCCGGCACCATTTGTTGAAAAAGACTGTCTTTGCTCAATTGAGCAGGCTTGGCATCCTTATCAAAATCATTTGAGCTTATACTCTAAGGCTTATTTCTAGGCAGTCTATTGCATTGGTCTTTATGTATGTCTTTAAGCCAGTACTGTACTACTTCCATTACTTCTAGTGTTTTTAAAAATTTTATTGTGTATATTTAAGGTATACTTGTAGCTTTTGAAATCAGAATGTGCAGATTCTCCAACTTTGTCATTTTTTTTCCAAAATTCTTTTTGCTCTTCTGGGACCCTTGGCATTTCATATGAATTTTAGGATGGACTTTTCTATTTCTGCAAAAAATGCTGTTGGGATTGTGAATTGAATCTGTGTATTGCTTTGGGTGGTATTACCTTAGCAATATTAAGTCTTCCAACTCATGAACATTGGATGTCTTTCCATTTATTTATGTTTTCCTTAATTTCTTTCAGCAAAATTTTGTAATTTTTAGTGTGCAAGTCTTGTACCTCCTTTGCTAAATTTATTCCTAAGTATTTTATTCTTTTTAAACCAATTTTAATTATGGCAAAATACAAAAAACATTAACCATCTTAACCATTTTTAAGTGTGCAGTTGAGTATAAAGTATTCACATTGTTGTACAACCAATTGCCATGACTCCTTTCATCTGTCAAAACAAGCTCTTCATCTATGAAACAACAACTCCCCATTTTTCCTCCCCCATCTTGTGGCACACACCCTTCTACTTTCTGTCTCTAGGAATTTGACTCCTTTAGTTACTTCATATAAGTGGCACCATACAATATTTGTCTTTGTGTGACTGGCTTATTTCACTTAGCATAATGTCTGCAAGGTTCATCTATGTTGTAGCATGTGTCAGAATTTTATTCCTTTTTAAAGCTGAATAATATTCTATTGTATGTGTATATATATATATATATGATAAATAATATATATATCACTGGTGGATGACACTTGGGTTGCTTGCACTTTTTAGCTATTCTGAATAATCCTGCTCTGAACATGAGTATACAAATTTATTAGTTCACTAGAAGTAGCATAACAAAATGCCACAGTCTGGGTGGCTTAAACAACAGTAATTAATTTTCTCACAGCTCTAGAGGCTAGCAGTCTGAGATCAAGGGGTTGCCACAGTCAGTTTTTCCAGAGAACTCTCTCCTTGGCTTGCAGATGGTCATCTTCTCACTGTGTGGGCACATCCCTGGTGTCTCATCTTCTTATAAGGACACCAGTCATTCTAGATTAAATCCCATTCATACGACCTCATTTAACCTTAATTACCTTTTAAAATGCATTGTCTCCAAATATGGAGAAATATTCTGAGGTGTACTGAGGGTTAGGACTTCAACATGTGAATTTCCAGGAGGATAAATATCTGTTTAAGATTCTGCTTTAACTGTTTTGTGTCTGTACCTAGAAGTAGAATTTCTGGTTCCTATGGTAATTTAATTTTTAATTTTTTGAGAAACCACTATACTGTTATCCAGAGCAGCTATACCATTTTACCTTCCCACCAACAGTGTACAAGGGTTTCAATAGCTACGCTTGCTCAAGAATACCTTTATTTTCTGTTTTTTAAATAATAGTCTTCCTAATGGTTGCATTTTATTCTTTTTGATAATGTTATAAGTGAAATTGTTTTCTTCTTTCTTGTATTGTTTAATTCTCATGTATAGAAATACGGCTGATTTGTGTGTGTGTTGATCTTGTGTCCTATAACTTTGCAGAATTTGTTTATTAGTTCTGACAGGTTAAAAACTTTTTTTTTTTTTTTGTAGAGATGGGGGCCTCACTGTGTTACCTAAGCTGATCTTGAACTCCTGGTTTCAAGTGATCCTCTCGCCTTGGCCATCCAAATTGTTGGGATTACAGGCATGAGCCACCATGCCTGGGTTTTATGTGGATCTTTTAGGGTTTTTTTCTACATAGAAGATGATATGGTTAGGCTTTATGTCTCCACCCAAATCTCATCTTGAATTGTAATCCCATAATCTACACAATCCCCATGTGTCAAGGGAGAAACCAGGTGAAGGTAGTTGAATCATGGGAGCAGTTTCCCCCATGCTGTTCTTAAGCTAGTGGGTGAGTTCTGACAAGATCTGATGATTTTAGAAGGGGCTCTTTTCACTTCACTAGGCACTTCTCCTTCCTGCCACCTTGTGAAGAAGGTGCCTTGTTTCCCCTTTGCCTTCTGCCATGACTGTAAGTTTCCAGACACTTCCCAAGCCATGCTGAACTATGAGTCAATTAAACCTCTTTCCTCTACAGATTACCCAGTCTCAGGCAGTTCTTTGTAGCAGTATGAAAACAGACTAACACAGAAGATCATTTCATCTGCAAACAGAGATAGTTTTACTTCTCCTGTTCCAATTCGAATAACTGTAATTTTCTTTTTCCTTCCTAATTGCGTTGCCTAGAAATTCCAGTACTTTTAAAAATAGAAGTGGCAAAAGTAGGCACCCCTAATTTGTTCCTGATCTTAAGGGAAATCAAGCCTATTTTTTTCTATAAAGTAAAAATATCCATCTGTGAAGAACAGTCTTTCATATTTGGGATACACTTCTCATTAGCTTGGTTTGAATGAGGGAACACAGAGCTTATTAAGCACAAGAGGAAAAAGTATGGAATGGAAAGGGTGGTTTGAAGCTGATGGTAGGTATGGGAGAACCTCACTAGGCCTGACAAAATGTTGAAACAGAGGTGGGGTCAGGGACATCCAAGACTCACCCCACCACTAGGAGGCAGTCCCTAGCTGTTTCAGGGCTAGTTTCTGAAAGTATGAGCAGCATTCTATGAGTTAGTAGCTCTTGTGTTTCCTCGTTCAAACCAAGCTTAATGAGAAGTGTATCCCAAATACACTCCAAATACACTGTGTTCTCCACAGATGGAAATTTTTACTTTATAGAAAAAATAGGCTTGATTTCCCTTAAGATCAGGAACAAGTCAGAAGTGCCTGCTTTTGACACTTGTATTCAAAAAGTCCTGAAATTTCTAGCCAGAGCAATTAGGGAGGAAAAAGAAAATTACAGTCATTCAAATTGAAAAGGAGGAAGTAAAACTATAATGAATGTTCATAGGGTATGATAGGTATTTCTGTAAATTAGGAATAAACATGGAGTAGAAAATAAGCGAAGTTCATAATCATTTCCATCTCCATAAACATGGAGAAGAAAATAAGCGAAGTTCATAATCATTTCCTGTGTCCTTGCCTTCATTGATATGGGGTCCATGTAATTAACATCCATACTTTAAGACTGAAAGGGGGTAATACTAATGATCCCTCCTGAAAAGCAGGTATAAGCTGACTAATATTAATGATCCCTCCTGAAAAGCAGGTATAAACCAACTGTTGCAGGCAAACTGGGACACAGGATATCCTATTTGTAGAGTTTCTCACATTCTTAGATGGCAACTGTAGTTACCATTTAATCTTGGGAATGTTTAGTCATGATGCCACATTAATTTCTGTTAAGAATTAACTAGTAAAACAATCTAGAGGTGGGTTCATAAGGTTGAGACATTTAATATAAATAGCTTCAGTTCATACATGAACATAGAAAATAAAGGATAATTTGTGAAGAATGTAGGGATCTCTGTTGCAGTTGCCTCTGCTATTGCATACAACTAAATTTATGCTCAAAGTTGTACTGCCCTTTAGGCAATTTCTTTGCCTGTTAGATTGAGTCAGAGTAATCCTATGGTAATGCAACTTTCAGTGATGACTGATGATGAATTTATTGCTCAGTTTTGCTTACTGCTATTTTCTGAGAGTTTATAATAGTATCTATGAGCCGTTTGACTCATATAACTGGATTTGTTTTCTATAGGTAGTATGTCTTCCTTTTAGAATAGTCTCCTTCATGGATGTATGTTATTTATATATAGGGCTATAATCTTTTATATCAACCTAAAAGTTCAAGAATTTCTGTCATAACAAATTGGAAAACAATCATAATTCTGTGGTCCATACATTTTTTAAATCTTAAAAAATAACTGATGTATTATGTTTTTAGCTTCCGCAACCCACCTGGCAAGAGTGAAGCTTTTCGTTGTTTTATCATTTGAATGGAAAGTGATAGTCATCTTCTTTGGATGCTTTGCTGGCTCTTCTTTTGGTTCCCTAATCTGTGGGTGTTGCCCAAGGCCCTGTTTTCTACCTCTTTCCTTCCTATATTCATTCTCTTCATGAGCTCATTCATTCTGGTGAAAGATTCAGCTGTGACTTCTATGTTGACTTTTAAAGCTGTCTGTTCAAACTGATCATCTCAGTTTCCTCAAATCTAAAGCTTAATTCATTTTCGAGTGTCAGACTCCTTTCCCCAACTACTCAAGGTCATTTATATCTGTCTTACTCTCCATAAGTGTGTCTGCCATGTATATTACTATCAGTTTTATCCTAAGTAATTCATCTTTACTACTTTCTCTAGGAGTTTATAGGGGTTTCATTTTGTCCATTGCTTTAACTTCAGGCTCCTATGCTTTCAAGGCTTTATCATCTAGTTCAGTTATTTCTCTCTCACTGGTCCCTCCTAGGATCTAATCTCACCCTTCCCCCAACCCCTTGGTTTTAGGCTGGTCTCCTCTTTGTCATGGTGAACACACTTTGCTGATGCTGTCCATTTAATTCTGGAATGCACAGCGGAAGGTTTACCTTATCCTGAGCCTTACCTGACTACCCCAGGATCCCAAGACAATTACATAATTATGAACATTTATTTCACAAATGTTTAGAAAGTGACTGACATTTTAGTTCTTTGTTTTTCCTATTGCTTTGTTTCACCACTCTGTAAGTTCCGTGAAGGCAGGCAGACCTATGTTATACCTCTTTGTGCTCCAGTGTAATCAAATGGTAGGCACATAAAAAAGGCTTGCTGATAAGTTATTTTATTTTAAATATATTGTATCTTCCAATACAGACCTTAACCATACCATTTTTATAGGTCAGTTTAATTTAATCATGTTTTGGGTCATTCATAAGTTGTTCTAATTTAAATCCTCACGTTTAGGGAACCAAAGCTTACAGAACAGTGGTTCTCAGTCTCGATGGAATGAATAACCCCCTTTTTAAAATTAAGTACTTTGTAACATCACTTTATTATCCTGAAAATAATGTATGGACAATATGACCTATTTATATACCTAATATAAAACAAGAATGCCTGAAATCACACTAAGAAGCAATAAAGGAAAATTTTATAATAAAATATTAGATATTTCAATATATAAATGCTTAGGCATGACTGCACTGGAAGTCCCAATGAAGTAGTTGGATACTTGTACACAGAATCACTGTGAAATACACAACTATGTATATACAGTGATTGAGGTAAGTTGTATCGATGTTTAAAATATAATGAGTAGTGTTTCTTTCAGTAGTGTGATTTTCTGAAATGGTGAATAACACTTGAAAAAGTTCCAAACTTTTCATTCCTGAAAAATTCAGCACATATCAATACTTTACAAGAATATATTGTGTTTATATGTAACATGGAGAGTCTAGGCTCACCTAATTATAAACACGTTTTTCCTTTCAGTGACTGTCTATCAGGAGTTAAAAGTGATAAGACATTTCTTTGTTCTGTGTAACTATCCCATGTCCTGCCCACTTGCTTCCTGCTCACTAAATATAGTAGCTACTGATTATTGTGATTATAATAACCAAAAATCCCCCCACCAGATTTCTTTTTCTTTTTCTTTCTTTTTTTTTTTTTGGAGACAGGATCTCACTCTGTTGTCCAGGCTGGAGTGCAGTGGTGTGATCATGGCTCACTGCAGCCTTGATCTCCCAGGCCCAAGCAATCTTCCCACCTCAGCCTCCTAAATAGCTGGGACTACAGGTGCATGACACCATACCTGGCTAATTTTTGTATTTTTCATAGAGATAGGATTTTGTCGTGTTGCCGAGGCTGATCTCAAACTCCTGAGCTCAAGTGATTTGCCTGCCTTAGCCTCTCAAAGTGCTGGGATTACAGGTGTGAACCACCATGCCCGGCTCCCTACCAAATTTCTTTCTTTTTTTTTTTTTGAAATTTTATTTGATAGAGATGGGGTTTCACCATGTTGTCCAGGCTGGTCTCGAACTCCTAGACTCATGTGATATACCCATCTTGGCTTCCGAAAGTGCTGGGATTATAGGCGTGAGCCACCGTGCCCAGCCATTGCCACCAAATTGTTAAGACAAAAAATATTACTTTCCATACAAAAAAGTCCCTTTTCTTAGGGAATGCTGCCCCATTGAGAATACTGTTTAAAATGATTTTGATTTTCAAATGAAATGAGCATTTCTCAAACTGTGTTTTGTGATGAACTAGTCTTTGACATGTTGATGGATAACCATGGGGGAGGGATATTCTAAGGTCAAATTAAAATAGTTTTCTTTTTCTCTCAACTGCATGATTTTTCATAGCCTTTAATGTGTCAATGAATATTTTTCAGTTTACTAGAGGAAAATGCATTATTTTCCCAAATGATTTCATTGTGGAGTCCTTTGGAAATTGCTGAACTCAGTTGTTTAACATATAACCCTTTTAGGCATATTAGATTCTGTGGATTGCCCTTTGAAAATAAAGACAAAAATGTCTGTAATGTGTTCCTTTATAGCAGGATCTAGGCAGCCTTTGGTCACCTAGTGAACTTTTAGTTGCATGTGTCTTGCTATTTGTAAGTACGTCTATTCTTTTTTTTTTTTTTGAGATGAAGTCTTGCTCTGCCGCCAGGCTGGAGTGCTGTGGTGAGATCTCAGTTCACTGCCACCTCCACCTCCCAGGTTTAAGTGATTCCCCTGCCTCAGCCTCCTGAAGAGCTGGAACTAGAGGTGTGTGCCACCATGCCCGGCTAATTTTTTGTATTTTAGTAGAGACGGGATTTCACCATGTTGGCCGTGATTGTCTCAATCTCCCGACCTCATGATCTGCCCCGCTCGGCCTCCCAAGTGCTGGGGGATTACAGGCGTGAGCCACTGCACCCAGCCTAAGCATGTCTATTCTACCAGAATGTTATGGAATAATTCAATCCTGAGCTGTGAAATTTAATAAACCTAGGAAAAGTTGTAAACAAATTATGGAAATTTATTACTGCACAATTACATTGTATATCAACCTAAAAGTGGCAGGAAGATGGAGTACCCAAAATAAATAAACCCCAGGTCCTCTTTGTTGATAGTGCTGGTAAAATTTTTCTTCTGTTAATAGTTCAAATGATTTTCATAATGGGATCATATGCAAATTAGAGGAGACAGCATTCAATGAAAAATATATGAATGCATCTCTAAAAAATACTAAAATGGACATAGAAATAATTTAGATTCTTTGGAGAAATCTGAAGGAAAATTGACAATCAAATAAAAACATCAATGAAACACACAAAAGAACACAAAACAAATCAACTAAATATGTGGAAACCATTACTTTAAAAAAAATTTAGATTCAGGGGGTACATGTGCCAGTTTATTATGTGGATATATTGAGTGACGCTGAGGTTTCGGCTTCTAATTATTCCATTGCCCAAGTATCGAGCATAGTATCTGATAGGTAGTTTTTCAGCCCTTGTTCCCTTCCCTCCCTCCCGACTTTTGGAGTCTACCATGTCTGTTGTTCCTGTCTTTGTGCCCACATGTACCCAGTGTTTAGCTCAAGTAAGACATGCCGTATTTGGCTTTTTTTCTGTGTTAATCCACTTAACATAATGGTCTCCAGGTGCATCCGTGTTGCTGCAAAGGATGTGATTTCATTCTTTTTAATGACTGCATAGTACTCCATGGTGTATGTGTAACACATTTTCTTTATCCAATCCACCTTTGATGGGCACCTGTGTTGATTCTGTGTCTTTGCTATTTTGAAGAGTGCTGCGATAAACACATGATGTGGGTGTCTTCTTGGCAGAATGATCTGTTTTCCTTTGGGTATATGCCCAGTAATAGTAATGGAATTGTTGGATTGAATGGCAATTCTATTTTTAGATCTTTGATAAATCTCCATACTGTTTTCCACAGGAGCTGAACTATAATTTGCATTCCTGTCGCAGTGTATAAGGATTACCTTTTCTTCTCAACCTCACCAATAACTGTTTTGTTTTGTTTTTTTGACATGGAGTCTTACTCTGTCACCAAAGCTGGAGTGCAGTGGTGGGATCTTGGCTCACTGCAACCTTCACTCATGATTTGGCTCTCTGTTTATTATTGGTGCATAGGAATGCTTGTGATTTTTGCAGATTGATTTCGTATCCTGAGACTTTGCTGAAGTTGCTTATCAGCTTGAGATTTTGGGTTGAGATGATGGGGTTTTTTAAATATACCATCATGTCATCTGCAAACAGAGACAATTTGACTTCCTCTTTTCCTAATTGAATATGCTTTATTTCTTTCTCTTGCCTGATTGCACTGGTCAGAACTTCTAATACTATGATGAATAGGAGTATTGAGAGAGGGCATCCTTGTCTTGTGTCAGTTTTCAAAGGGTTCAAGCAATTCTTCTGCCTCAGCCTCCTGAGTAGGTGGGACTACAGGCACATGCCACCATGCCCAGATAAGTTTTGTATTTTTAGTAGAGAGGGGGTTTCACCATGTTGGCCAGGATAGTCTCTATCTCCTGACCTTGTGATCCACCTGCCTTGGCCTCCCAGAGTGCTGGGATTATAGGTGTGAGCCACCACACCCTGCCTGTTATTTTTAAATTTTTTAATAATAGCCATAATGACCAGTGTGAGGTGATATCTCATTGTGGTTATGATTTGCATCTCTGTGATGATTAGTGCTGTTGAACATTTTTCATGTTTGTTAGGTGCTTATATGTTATCTGTTGAGAAGTGTCTATGTCTGTTGTCCATTTTTTTAGTATTATAATTTTTATTCAATGTAAGCATAATTTGTTTCCAATTTTATTTTAACATTAAGAGAACAAATCAGATATCTTATAAAACTCAATCTTCTTTTTTTTTTATTATACCTTAAGTTCTGGGGTACATGTGCAGAGCATGCAGGTTTGTTACATAGGTATACACGTGCCATGGTGGTTTGCTGCACCCATCAACCCGTCATCTACATTAGGTATTTCTCATAATGCTATTCCTCCCCTAACCCCTGACCCCCATATAGGCCCTGGTGTATGATGTTCCCCTCCCTGTGTCCAAGTGTTCTCATTGTTTAACCCCCACTTATGAGTGAGAAAATGCAGTGTTTGGTTTTCTGTTCTCGTGTTAGTTTGCTGAGAATGATGGTTTTCAGCTTCATCCATGTCCCTGCAAAGGACATAAACTCATCATTTTCTGTGGCCGCATAGTATTCCATGGTGCGTATGTGCCATATTTTCTTTATCCAGTCTATCATTGATGGGCATTTGGGTAGGTTCCAAGTCTTTGCTATTGTGAACAGTGCGCAATGAACATACATGTGCAGTGTTTTTATAACAGAATGATTTATAATCCTTTGGGTATATACCCAGTAATGGGATCACTGGATCAAATGCTATTTCTGTTTCTAGACCCTTGAGGAATTGCCACACTATCTTCCACAATGGTTGAACTAATTTACACTCCCACCAACAGTGTAAAAGCATTCCTATTTCTCCACATCCTCTCCAGCATCGTTTTCTGACTTTTTAATGATTGCCATTCTAACTGGCGTGAGATGGCATCTCACTGTGGTTTTGATTTGCATTTCTCTAATGACCAGTGATGATGACCTTTTTTTTCATATGTTTGTTAGCTGCATAAATGTCTTCTTTTGAGAAGTGTCTGTTCATACCCTTTGCCCACTTGTTGATGGGGTTTTTTTTCTTATACATTTGTTTAAGTTCTTTGTAGATTCTGGATAATAGCTTTTTGTAAGATGGATAGAGTGCCAAAATGTTCTCCCATTCTATAGGTTGCCTGTTCACTCTGGTGCTAGTTTCTTTTGCTGTGCAGAAGCTCTTTTGTTTAATTAGATTCCATTTGTCTATTTTGGCTTTTGTTGCCTGACTTTTGGACTTTCGGTGTCTTAGTCATTAAGTCCTTTTCCATGCCTATGTCCTCAGTGTTATTGAACAGGTTTTATTCTAGGGTTTTTATGGTTTTAAGTCTTACGTTTAAGTCTTTAATCCATCTTGAGTTAATTTTTGTATAAGGTGTAAGGAAGGGGTTCAGTTTCAGCTTTCTGTATATGGCTAGCTAGTTTTCCTAACACCATTTATTAAACAGGGAATCTTTTCCCCATCGCTTGTTTTCATCAGGTTTGTCAAAGATCATATGATTGTAGATGTGTGGTGTTTTTTCTGAGGCCTCTGTTCCATTCCATTCTATATATCTATTTTGGTACCAGTACGCTGTTGTGATTACTGCAGCCTTGTAGTATAGTTTGAAGTCAGGTAGCATGATGCCTCCATCTTTGTTCTTTTTGCTTAGGATTGTCTTGGCTATATGGGCTCTTTTTTGGTTCCATCTGAAATTTAAAGTAGTTTTTTCTAATTGTGTGAAGAAAGTCAGTGGTAGCTTGATGGGAATAGCATTGAATCTATAAATTACTTTGGGCAGTATGGCCATTTTCACTATATAGATTCTTCCTATCCATGAGCATGGAATGTTTTTCCATTTGTTTGTGTCCTCTCGTACTTCCTTGAGCAGTGCTTTGTAGTTCTCCTTGAAGAGGTCCTTCATATCCTTTCTAAGTTGTATTCCTAGGTATTTTATTCTCTTTGTAGCAAATGTGAATGGGAGTTTGCTCATGGTTTGGCTCTCTGTCTATTATTGGTGCATAGGAATGCTTGTGATTTTTGCACATTGATTTCATATCCGGAGACTTTGCTGAAGTTGCTTATCAGCTTAAGGAGATTTTGGGTTGAGGTGATGGGGTTTTCTAAATATACAATCATGTCATCTGCAAATAGAGAGAATTTGCATTCCTTTTTTCCTAATTGAATACCCTTTATTTATTTCTCTAGCCTGATTGCCCTGGCCAGAACTTCCAAATCTATGTTGAATAGGAGTGTTGAGAAAGCACATCCTTGTCTTGTGCTGTTTTTCAAAGGAAATGCTTCCAGTTTTTGCCTATGCAGTATGACATTGGCTGTGGGTTTGTTATAAATAGCTCTTATTATTTTGAGATATGTTTCAATACCTAGTTTATTGAGAGTTTTTAGCATGAAGGGCTGTTAAATTTTGCTGAAGGCCATTTCTGCATTTATTGAGATAATCAAGTGGTTTTTGCCATTGGTTCTGTTTATGTGATGGATTACATTTATTGATTGCTCATGTTGAACCAGCCTTGCATCCTAGGGCTGAAGCTGACTTGATCGTGATGGATAAGTTTTTTGATCTGCTGCTGGATGTAGTTTGCCAGTATTTTATTGAGGATTTTCGCATCAATATTCATCAGGGATATTGGCCTGAAATTTGCTTTTTTGTTGTTGTGTCTCTGCCAGATTTTGGTATCAGGATGATGCTAGCCTCATAAACTGAGTTAGGGAGGATTTCTTCTTTTTCTTTTGTTTGAAATAGTTTTAGAAGGAATGGTACCAGCTCCTGTTTGTACCTGTGGTAGAATTCGGCTGTGAATTTGTCTGGTTCTGGACTTTTTTTTAGTTGATAGGCTATTAATTACTGTCTGAATTTCAGAACTTTTTAATCGTCTATTCAGGGATTCAGCTTCTTCCTGGTTTAGTCTTGGGAGTAAGTGTCCAGGAATTTATCCATTTCTTCTGGATTTTCTAGTTTATTTGCGTGGAGGTATTTATAATATTCTCTGATGGTAGTTTGTATTTCTGTAGGATTGGTGGTGATAGCCCCTTTATCATTTTTTGTTGGATCTATTTGATTCTTCTCTCTTTTTTTCTTTATTAGTCTGGCTAAGAGTCTATGTATTTTGTTGATCTTTTCAAAAAACCAGCTTCTGGATTCATTGATTTTTTGAAGGGTTTTTTTTGGTATCTATCTCCTTCAGTTCTGCTCTGATCTTAGTTATTTCTTGTCTTCTGCTAGCTTTTGAATTTGTTTTCTCTTACTTCTCTAGTTCTTTTAATTGTGATGTTATGGTGTCGATTTTAGATTTTTCCTGCTTTCTCTGTGCTTTTGCCAACTTTTTAATGGGATTTTTGTTTTTTTCTTGTTGATTTAAGTTCCTTACAGACTCTGAGTATTAGTCTATTGTTAGGATGCATTGTTTACAAATATTTTCTCCCATTCTGTAGGTTGTATGTTTACTCTGTTGATAGTTTCTTTTTTTTTTGAGACTGAGTCTTGCTTTGTCACCCAGACTGGAGTGCAGTGGCATGATCTCAACTCACTGCAACCTCCATCCACCTCCCAGGTTCAAGCGATTTTCCTGCCTCAGCCTCCTGAGTAGCTGGGATTACAGGCACATGCCACCATGCCTGGCTAATTTTTGTATTTTTAGTGGAGATGGGGTTTCACCATGTTGGTCAGGCTGGTTTTGGAACTCCTGACCTCATGATCCGCCTGCGTCGGCTTCCCAAAGAGCTGGGATTACAGGCATGAGCAACTGCGCTCGTCCCTGTTGATAGTTTATTTTGCTGTGCAGAAGCTCTTTAGTTTAATTAATTCCTGTTTTTTTGTTTGTTTGTTTGTTTTGTTGCATTTGCTTTTGGGATCTTCCTCATAATTTTTTTGCCTATGTCAATGTCTAGAAGAATATTTCTTGGTTGTCTTCTAGGATTTTTATAGTTTCAGGTCTTACATTTAAGTCTTTATCTTGAGTTAATGTTTGTACATGGTGAGAAGTAGGAGTCCAATGTTTCTTTTCTATGCATGTGGTTAGCCAGTTTTTCTAGCACTATTTCTTGAATAAGTGTTTGTTTTTCCTCGTTGTTTTTGTCAATTTGTTGAAGATCAGTTGGTTTAGGTGTGTGACTTTCTTTCAGGGGTCTCCATTCTGTTCCGTTGGCCTATGTGTGTATTTTGGTACCAGTGCTATGCTGTTTAGGTTACTGTAGCCTTGTAGTATAGTTTGAAGTCAGGTAATTGTATACCTTTGGCTTTATTCTTTTTGTTTAAGGTTGTCTTGGTTATTTGGGCTATTTATTTTGTTCCATATGAATTTTAGTTTTCCTAATTCTATGAAAAATGTTACTGGTAGTTAGATAGGAAAGCACTGAACCTGTATATTAATTTGGGCAATATGGACATTTAAATGATATTGATTCTTCCAACTCATCAGCATGGAATGCTTTTCTATTTGTTAATGTTGTCTCTGATTTCTTTCAGCTGTGCTTTGTAGTCTTCCTCACAGTGTTTTTTCACCTCCTTGGCTAGGTGTATTCCGAGGTACTTTTATTTCTGTAGCTATTGTAAATGGGATTGTGTTCTTGATTTGGTTCTCAGCTTGAATATTTTTGGTGTATAGAAATGCCACTCATTTTTGGCTGGGCGTGGTGGCTCATGGCTGTAATCCCAGTACTTCGGGAGGCCAAGGCAGGCGGATCACTTGAGGACAGGAGTTCGAGACCAGCCTGACCAACATGGTAAAACTGTGTCTCTACTAAAAATTTAAAAATTAGCCAGGCGTGGTGGCATTTACCTTTATCCCAGGTACTCAGTAGGGTGAGGCAGGAAAATCACTTGAACCTGGGAGACAGAGGTTGCAGTAAGCTGAAATCATGCTATTGAACTCCAGACTGGGCAACAGAGCAAGACTCTGTCTCAAAAAAAAAAAAAAAAAGAAAAAAAGAAATGCTACTGGTTTTCTGTTTTTTGTATATTAGTTTTCTATCCTGAGACTTTGCTGAAGTCATTTATCAGGTCTAGGAGTCTTTTGGCAGAATCTTTAGGCTTTTCTAGGTGTAGAATAATATTATCAGTGAAGAGAGATATGTTGAGAGAGATGTATGTTGAACCATCTTTGCATCGCAGAAATAAAGCCCACTTGATAATGGTGACCTAACTTTGTGCTGCCAGATTTGATTTGCTAGTATTTTATTGGAGGATTTTTTTTTTTTTTTTTTTTGAGATAGAATCTTGCTCTGTCACCCAGGCTGGAGTGCAGTGGTGTGATCTCGGCTCACTGCAACCTCTGCCTCCTGGGTTCAAGTGATTCTCCTGCCTCAGCCTCCTGAGTAGCTGGAATTACAGGCATATGCCACCACGCCTGGCTAATTTTTGTATTTTCAGTAGAGATGAGGTTTTACCATGTTGGTTAGGCTGGTCTCGAGCTCCTAGGCTTGTCTCGAGCTCCTGACCTTGTGATCTGCCCACCTCAGCCTCCCAAAGTGCTGATATTACAGGCATGAGCCACAGCACTCAGCCTTGTTGGAGGATTTTTACATCTATATTCATCAGGAACATTTGCCAGATTTTGGTATCAAGATGATGCTGGCTTTTTAGAATGAGTTAGGGAGGAGTCCTTCCTCCTTGAATTCTTGTAGAAATTTCACTAGAGTTGGTACCACAACTCTTCTTTGTATGTCTGGTAGAATTGAGCTGTGAATCCATCTGGTCCAAGACCTTGTTTGGTTGGTATGTTTTTGTTTTTGTTTTTTTTTAAATTACAGATCCAGGAGAGAGATCCAAGATGGCCAATTAGCAACAGCTTAGGAATGTAGCTTCCAGTGAAAGTGCAGAGAGCGAGTGGACGCCGCACTTTCCGACGAATTTTTGTTGCCCACAGACCGGGAGATTCCCAGCATAGGAGCCACACGGTCGCCAGCGCAACTCTTTTGGCCGCCGTGGCTGGGCTGTTTTGCCGGCGCCCCAGTGCGGTGCTTCCCAGTGTGGAGTATACGGGACGGTCGGGCTCAGCTGGTCCCATCCCCACAAGGAAAACAGCAATTGGAAGCGCTGAGGACTGAGAGTTTCACAGCAAGCACAGCGAACCCGGGAAGGTCTGGCTCTGTGGGGAAGGGGCGTCCGCCAAAGGAAAACTAAGAATCAAAAAAACTTCATCACCGGGCGGAGAGAGATCCAAGCTGGCCACGTAGCAGCAGCTCAGGATTGTAGCTCCCAGTGAAAACGCAGAGAGTGAGTGG